>WYDI02027358.1:0-90981 GCA_009867235.2 Psittacus erithacus | reverse complement strand
CTTGGCGGCCGCCGGTTCTACCGGGGCGGGTGCGGCACGGCGCCGCCAGGGGGAGCCTGTGCCCGCGGGGGGCGCCGGTGGGGCGCGGGCGGCGCCGCCGGGGCTGGAGGCGGCGGAGAAGACGGCGGTCCCGGTGAGCTCCGTTTCCGCGTTGTCCCGGGGGGCGGCTCCGGGTCCCAGCGTGGCCCCTGGCGGAGCTGGCAGCTCGTTTTGCCGGGGCAGCGGGGCCGGAGGGTAGGTGGGTACGCGGGAGGACGCCGTGCCGGGCGGAGACGGTGCAGCTCTGTACCGGGAAGGCGCCCGGGCGCTTCGTGCGGAGTTTGGAGCCGAGTTTCAGGTGTTAGTACGTCCTGGTTGTCCGGAGAGCGGCGGGGAAAGCGGCATGCTGGGGCGGGGGAGCGGCTGTTGCGGAGCGCTGGGGCACCCAGACCCGGAGCTCCACAGGTGGGAGAGGCTTGTCCAAAAAGCAGCTGAAAGCAGCCCAGAAACACAGCAGGGTGAACTGCACAGGCTGAGCTGAGGTGTAACTCAGCCTTTTGAAGGTAACTGAATGTAAGTGACCAAGGTGTGGGGGGAAACAAGCCAGAAATGGGAGGCTGAGAGCAACGTGCTCCTTGGAAAATATTGCCAGCCCAGCGAGGTTTTGAACACTGCTGGGCTTGTGCTGCTTGTGTGGTGGGAGCAGGCACGTGCACCTGGCAGGGAATGGATTGTCCTTGTTCCTTTTGGCACTCTGACGCCGGGAGATGGGTGCTGTTGTATATGCGAAAGAATGACGTGCTGTGCTCATCCTCAGGGTTCTTGGTCTCCTGCAGCTCAGGTCAGGTACTCTCCACGGCCTGGTCAAAGTCCATGGTTTGTTTTCCGCTCATACCAACAATGTTCAGGGTGATAAGGGTCTTAGAATTAGAACAGGCTGTGCTTATGTGTTGCTCAGAGGCTTCCTAGGGTGTTTAAACCCAATACTATAGCTTAAGGATGCTGAGAAAGAGTATTTCATTCTCCAGAGCTGATGGCAGGCCCGTAGCTCAGAGCCATGCTGGACAGTGAGATTTTGGCAGGGTTGGAGGTCAGGCTGCTCAGTAGAGTTTCTCCACCGGCCCTGGACTGTGCTTTTCCTGGTTCAGTTGAGGTTTCCCGTGAGATAGGCTGGCATGAGGTTCCCTGCAAGGGATGCCTTGACAAACGCTGGCTAATGCCTCCCTACTCTGTCCAATTCTTTCTAAGAAACTCGCTGCTCCTCGGGAAGCTGGGAGGTGCTGATTCCCCCCTACCAACCTCCAGCTGCAGAAAGCCTCCTGAGCTTTTTAGCATATCAGAATGGTGAAATGAGTCTCTCTAATTGGCCATTTAGATGCTAATTTTCTTCTCTGCCAGATCAACCTGCCCCAGAATGTGAGTCAGAAAGAGCTGCTGTCTTCATGAATTATTCACTTTGCGCAAGGCACCTGCCTGGCTGGGGATCAGAAGGAAATAGGACCAAGGTCTAGTAAATAAAGATACCCCTTGGCAGGTGGAACAGTGCTGGCTTTCCTCCCCAGCCATCGTAGGATGCTGGGGAGCAGGAATACTGCTTTGCCTGGGCAAACACTTGTTTTTTATAGATTGCCATATATCAAGTAACCATGCTAATAGATGCCTTTCATTAATACAGGCTTGTTGGTGCTGTATGTCGGTTTTCCTGTAGAGCTGATTTTATCTTCCCACTCACAGGGCTGGCATGGACATCCAGGGCATTGTATTTTATAAGCTCTCTAACGAGCTGCATCTTAGAAGTAGTTAGGCTTCTTGCCACTGCTGGTAGGATTGGGAAGCAGCTCAGGCGCATAGTAACCTTCTTTGTTTTCCCCTCAAACCTCATCCTTATTTGCTCCTTTTCCAACTTGGCCTTACATGATAATGACACCTCTCACTTTCTATGTGCTGCAGTTAAGTTTGTGTTTAATTTGGGCCTTGCCAGCCAGATCCCAGTACACAGCTCTGAATGAGGTTTTTCCCATTTTGTTGGCAGTGTTCCTTAGATTGAGCTTTCATGGTGAGACAGAGTGGAGGTCTGCTTGATTGGGTTCTTAAATTGTTGCCCCAAAGCTTGCCAAGGCTTCGTGATGTTTATTTGGACATTGCGTTTTCCTTGTCTCTGTTGGCCCGAGCCGCAGAGCTGCAAGTCAGATGTGATCATATTGGATACCTTGTGTTGCTTGGCTTTCTATGTGCTAAGCATTTGAGCTCTTGTGGGGATTTGCCACAGTAAGAAGTAGCAAAAGGCCATTTCTCAGCTGTGCCCTTTCACGCTGGCCCAGCTCTCTCCCTTCCTGAGAGCAGGAAGATGATGAGGATCACTTGGTTCCACTGTGCTTGTGCTTCCTGCCTGCTTCACCCCTATTAAATGTTTATGCTTATAGCAGGCTCCTTTGCTACTGGAGGGACTGGCAATGTTTCATAGATGTAAGTGAGAAGGGGCCATTCAAAGTAGTTTGTGTGTGAGAAATACTTTAATAAACCCCTGATTCAGACCAGCACTTGTAGAGGCACAGTTACTCCCCTCCTCTGGCTCTCGAAACATGGCTGTATCTTGAAAGTCAAGTGTCTTCTGCTGCTGTTCTACAGCCCCAAGGGTTATTCTGTCACTTCAAAACTGTCGCATGCTTTGAAATACAACTGTGGCACTAGGATCTTTAAAACATGAGGGGAAGACTTGTGTCTGGAGTAAACAGCCTTTCCCTGCCCGTTGTGCTTGTCTCCCTGTTGTGCGACTAAGTGTCTGTAAGGAAAAGGGACTGGCCATCGGTGGGTGGGAGGCAGAGGCCGGCCTAGCCTTATCTATCTCTGCCACTCATTTATCCTCTGTCATAGCAACAAGAGCAAACACTCACTTAGTTGCTAAGGTTTCCTGGGGATAATGGGGTCTGGAGCAGAGAGTAATTACACTGCCTATGTGAGGGAGCGGCATAAAAGGAGAAACAGACCAGCACGGTACCTGGTGCAAGCTGGGAGTCCTGGGGGAGCTGACGCCCTGGAAGCAGGCAAGTTAATTACACTGGCGAAGCTCGGGCTGGGAATTGGGAACTTGTCTCTGACCAACTGTTTAATTTTTATTTTTTAAATGAAGTATTAAACAAAAAATTGCCTAATTAATTTCCTATAAACCCAAATTAATATAGACGTGAGCTGCTTAGCTGAAACAACTGGGCAAATGAATGAATGAAGACCTCCTTATGGGCCTGTGTAGGACATGTTTGTATTTGCCGGGCGCTGAGGATTTAATGCTTCGTGAGCACCTGTAATCAGCCCAGCGGCAGGAGGGCTCATGTAAGGCTGTGCATTTGCTGCTGGGAGGAGGTGTTTTCTTCTGCAAGGATTGCCTCAATGTCAACAAGACCCTTCGGGTTCAACTTCGATGTAGTCAAGATAAAGTCAAAATGTGTTTGGGGTGGAGGAGTGGGGAAGTGATTTGGTGTAGCAAGACGGTGCTACAAGTGTACGTGAGCTGAAAAAGCCAGCTGATAAATTTGAGACAGGAAAATGTTAAGGGGGTTTAATACAGTTACAGCCTGGCTTAGGAAGTGCATGATCCATGAATCTTTGGCATCTGGGAGGGTATTCTGGAAAAGTATTGCTGTGTTGTGCTCTGTTCTAATAGTCTTCCTTAAGTATCTGTTCTTGGAGCTGGTCAGATAGCAGGTACCATGCACACAGGACCTTTGGCGTGACCTACTGTGACTGTGCTGTTATTAAAGATGTGTGATCATGTTGCTGTTCTGCTGAGAAAAGTGGCCTTCTTTCACAGAAGAGCCTGGAGGACCTGCTACCCCCCAGCTGGCTGCAGCCATCTTCATCCTCCAGGCCAAGCAGGGATTGTCCAGTGGGAAAGATCTTGCTCAGTCTTACAGTCACTCTGCAAAGATGTGGAGCCAAGTCAGCAGCGTGACCCTGCAGCTTTCCCCTTCACTCAGACCCCACTGGAAGACTTCTCCCTTGCCGGAGTCATGTACTCAGGTGCCTTGCTCTCTGGCTGCAGAGTCCAAGTCTCATCATGGAGACAGCAGAAGCAGTCATCAGAGTTGCACGTTGAGATGTGCTCAGTTCTTCATCCTCCAAAATGCTCCTAGCCCTGTGCAAAGAGTTTGCTCACTGCAGGGTAGCACTCCTTCCTTGCTCTACTCCCCTTAGCATCTGTGCCAAGGGCAGCCAGGTGGACTCAGATTTAATGAGGTTTTGTTTCACATGATTTCCTCCATCATAGGAAAGGAATAAACAGGTGGAGTGTTTTTCAAGCAGGTCACAGAGTATTGATAAGAACCCCCTTCTAATTCTTAATTCAAGTAAAAAGCAGAATCTTGGAGTGGGAAGTTTGCTTTCTGTAACACTGAGTATTTGTTTAGCCCCTTTATTCTGTATGCAGTGTATTTGCAGCTGGGCCAAGGGCTGTGAATTTCTCTTGTTCTCTCACTGCTAGACACTGGCTGCTTCTGCCCTTTGTTAGATTGTTAAGAGGAGCTGAGGACAGGGTTGGCTCAGTGAGGTACGTGTTAGCTGGATTATTTTTGAGAGAGAACGCAGTAGATGCTGGCTGCAAGAGAGGGGTGTTTCACCACAGCACATAGAAATGACTCCCCAGGCTGGTGTGGCTCTATCTGTTTCTGATTAGACTGATTCCATTGTACTTCTTGTCCTGTACAGAGATAAAAGGGAGGATGTTTCATGCCTTCCATATACTGGTACCATTTCTCCGGCATCATTCCCGTGGCCATACAAGATAATCCTTTCCATCCAGTCTTACTAGTGCTTCTGCTACCACGCCAGCAGACTGTGGCCTGCAGTCCATGTCATTCTTTCCTTCTCTGAGGTAGTTGTATCGAACCACACCAGGCTTTTTTCATACAGAGGTGCAAAGCCGCCTTCAATGCCTGTTTACCTCAGAGGGAGCAGCAGATACCCAAAGCTGCCAAAAGAAAATGCTCCTGTAAATATTTTATGGAATAATCAGTCTGAAGACTGTTTTGGCATGTGATGGGTCTCTAGGATGTACTTTGTTTTCTTTCTTTCTTTGCAGATGCTGCTCAGGGAATGGAAAACAGAAAGCTTATGCTGAGTAACAAGAGGCAAAAGAGCATGACATTGCTTGTTTTTGTTCAGTCATGCTGAGAAAAGCGCACTGTAGTATGAGGCTGGAGAATGTGTTTAGGTCTCTCCTGAGTAAAATGCTCAGCTGATGTTCTCTATTCTGCCTTGCCTTCAGCTCTGTTAGAGCAGATAATGCTTTGCTGAGAACGGGGCAGATGTATTCAGCACAGCTTTACGCCCTGAAAGCACAGCTGCTGGCAAAGCAAACTCCTCTGCCCTAACCATGGTATTGGGCTCATCTCCCGCTCTAGCTTTTATGTTTTTTTAAACATCCCACAGCTTCCAGTTCTGCTCACATCAGTATGGTTGAGTGCATTTAGCCTCGCCAGTGGACACCGAGTGCTTCAGGTGTGTGTGAGTGGGAGGGAAGGGTACATGGTATATCTGAAGAGTAATTTAATATATGCATTTGTGAGGCTACATGTGCATATAATTCTGTAACAACGCATCATAGGCTTGGAAAATCTCTGGAAAATGCCAAGTCTGCCATTCTCTGTGAAATTGTAGCTTCTTTCTGCTTTTAACCCTGGCCTGGGAATGGGAGCATCCTTATTCTATTGCTTTTAATGCTTGATTGCTCCCCTGTGTGTGAGCTGCTGTAGGATGTGTGTGGGGACTGCTGCCTTCTCTCCTCTCTTGAGATCATGAAGAAGATGCAAAGAGCAGGAGGTGTTCTGGGATAAAATGGGAATGCCACAGTATGTGTGGCATTTGTTGGTAAGCCAAGATGCCAGCCTTCAAGGATTCATTCTAGGGCTGATCCATTTCAAAATTAATGTAGGAAAGGTTTATAAAATTCTGTGTGACACTTCTGTCTGTCTTTGCTTTTCTCGAGAAATTGAGTGGTCTGAGAGGAGGGAACTGGTTCATTGTTTGTTTGTAACAGTTTTGGTTCTCAAGGCTGACGTGGGGTTTGGCAGCAGATAGTTGTCAGTTCTCTTAACGCAAGTTAGCATTCTTGTGCTGGGAACTGAGCGCAGTGTGTGGCACATGTGAGCTCAGCACAGGGAGGGAGATGAATTTGAGCAAGCTGCCTGTGTCAGAGGGCCAAGGCCGTGTAGCCCATGATGCCTCCTGCCTGGCACAGAAGCAGAAACCCCTATGTGTCAGCCGTAGATAGCAAGTGTAGGTACAGAGCACTGAACCACGGGCACTGCTGTGGTAAGTGCTGTGGATTGAGACTGGAACATGTGTTTTCTTGGGAACTACTGCACAGTTGCAGGTGATGTACCTTGCCTGCTATTGTATCTGATTTGTGTTTGCCAAACAGAATTAAACACGTTATCTCTGCCCAGCAGGTATGGTTTCAAAGCTGGCAAGTGTCTGTTCTAGGGAAGGTAAGTATTAATACCTGGAAATTTGTGCACTAGGGCTTGTGAGACACTTGGTCTGCTGGAGAGCAAATCCAGCTGGAGAAAAGCTCTATACATCAAGGCTAATTTTGCCTCCACTGAAATCTTTTGGCTGTGTCTGTCCCTTGGTGCTTTCTGTTCATCTTTGCTGCTGGTAGGACTCAGAATTGCTTAGCTGTAAAGTCTCTTGGGGATTTGTTTCTCCTATGAGTGTGTGGAAATTGGTTTTCTCTGCCTTTACTCATCAGTTCACAGTGATACTGTCATTGAACAAGGACTCACTGTGTGATTGTGCCGGCCACAGGAGCCTCAGTAGGAGGGTCTGCTGCAAGAGGAGCTGTCTTAAACATCAGAGAATGCAAACAAGCTGCTAGTGTGGACTGTAGTTATAAATATCAGGGTATTATGGAAGCAGTTTTAATGAATGTAATGTCTTGCCACCTATTCATGCTGATTGTCAAGTGGGTTTTTGTTACCCTATTAAGAGGTAAACAAAAAAGCAATTTGTAGCTTCTATGTATCCTTTAGAGTGGCTTTCACTGTTAGTACTGCAGCGCTGGGGCTCCAGGGGTGATGGAGCAAAGATTGTTCTTAAAAACAACACTTTTCTCTAGTTTAAAATGAAAAATCAGAACTGACAAAGAGTCTCTGGCTTTTATTTCTTAGAGTACTATAAAATATAAACTTCCAGCCTTGTCTTCAAGGTATTTGAATATATCTATTTGCTTGTATTTTATGGGGATGATGGTATGTTTTTGTCGTCATCTGTAGGTGAAAGTCTGTCTACTTCCACCATGTGTAATGCCAGCAGATCACTTGTGTTTTGCTTGCCAGAAGAGCAGCCCTTTGGGATGGTTAAGGAGGCTGTGCCAAGCACTGCCCTGAGATTTCTTCAGGGTGGAGTGGCAACTGTACTCAGTGCTGGTGTTTTCTTCTCACAGGTGTGATCCCTGCCTCTCCTCCCAGCCTGGTGCCATGGCTGACATGATATTTGGCAGTGGGAGTGGCCAGTGGGTGTGCCCCAACGACCGGCAGCTTGCATTGCGTGCCAAGTGAGTCCTCACCACCCTCCTCCTCTCCTCCTAGCCTTGGCTCTGGCCTGAGTGGTTTCCTCGTATCTGTGCAGAGCACTGGCCTCATTCACAGGAGTTTGCTTGTCAGGCAAACCCCTCTGTAGCCTAGAAATATGCTGCTTAGATGGGAGAGGAGCCTGTTATGCTGGGGCTCGGTGCTTGGCTGCTGCTCAAAGCTGCTAGCCTACAGTGGAATTTGCAGTTTAGCTGCTGTGTGGTGTGTTCCATCCCACCAGCCCTCCCCTGGTGAAAGGAAGGGCTTGGAGACAGGCTTATATCTCTGCAGCACCCTATGATATAATTGATAGCATCCCCAGCTGCCAGCACTCTTTTGTATTAGGAACTTGTCATTTGATCTCATTTCCCCTGAAGTTAAATTGCTGCATAACCTAAAGACAAAAGGGATGGAGATGAGTCAAGCACTACAGTTGCGTTTGTTTCCTGTGTGCTTTTCTTCTCTGGCAGCCTGTATCATGCCACTGCCACCTTTGCTGTTGTCTGAATCTCTGGGGTCAGCCTGCTTTAAAGTGTTAGAAAAGAGGAGGTCACACTGTGTGTGTGGGGACTGCAAACAGTGTACACCACTGCCGCTTCACCAGCCTTCACCTAAAAGCCTCATTTAAGACAGCTGTGTCTGATAGTGCCCTGCATTCTGCAGCAGCTGTGACTTTAGCCAGTGACCTCTAAACCCCTGCTGCATGGTAATTAATCTTGCTGTGAAAGCTCCCACCTGTCCCCAGGTGAGCTGAGGAGCAATGTCAGCTGCTGTGTGTGATGCATGGAGGGAAGTGGATGCTGAAGTCCTTGTGGGGGCCTGGGTTAGACCAGGGGAGGAAGTTGCCAAATTTATATTTCCATGTGTGGCTGATGATTTGTGTGTTCGAATTGGGCACCTTAAAACATGCCATCTGGAGAGAGGAGGGTGCAGGTAATCCCTGTGTTCCAGAATCTGCCTTTGGCATTTGTAGTGTCTGGCATCAGCGCCCATCTTTGCAAGGATACCTCCAGGTTGGCCATCCTTGGGTGCACTAGTTTTATTTTATGGACAGCGCAAAATAGGAGTGAGGACATGGAGTGGTAAAATGTGAGCTGGAGCAGAGAGGAAAATGGGAGGGCAGGGAGAGATAGCGCAGCACTCAGTGTTGCAGGAGGAGTGATGTGGTGATCTGATCGGTGAGAAGAGACTCCTGCTTTGGGCTTTAGCTAGGGAACAGACTTCTCTGATGGAAGGCTGATGTGGGCTCTGCGTGCCTGCCAGGCTTGGCCTTGTGGGTCATGGCAGGGGTTTTGTGCTTTTCTTTCACAGCTCAATTTTAACCTCTGCTCTCCCCTCCCAACCCTCCCCAGGCTCCAGACAGGCTGGTCAGTGCACACGTTCCAGACTGAGAAGCAGAGGAAGATGCAGGCTCTGAGCCCACAGGAACTTGAGGTCATTCTGGAAGTCATCCGCAAGGCAGAGAAATTGGACATCACTGAGCAGCAGCGCATCGGGTACAGTCACATTCATTTGTCCCCTTCCTTCAGAAGGAAAGGTCAGCTCAGAGGAGTGGCTCTCCTGGCTGCCTGAGATCAGCCTCCATCAGTCAGAGCATCCCTTAAGTCAGTTATTTTATCCTCCCATGTTGCTTGTTTGGAAACGACGAACACTGGGAAGGATGTGGTGTTTTCCTTCTGCCTCTGTCTCAAGCCTTTCTTGTGCCTTCTTTGAGCTTTGGGGCTTGCTGTGGTTGCAGCCACTGACACAGTCATTGGTAAATGCAGCCTCTGCTAAGGCAGCTGCCTCAGTGGCTGCCCAGTGGAAGAGGCTGGGGAAGATGTTGATTTATGCAGCTGCACCCACTGCTAGTGGACTCTATGGCTCAGGAGCTGCTCCTGGCTGCACAGTGAGGTTTTCACTTGTCTGCAGCAGCTCCTTGGGATTTTGCCTGGAGCAGTGAATGCATTTGTTCTAGTTGGCTGGGCCCTCTGGAAGGGATGTGCTACCTTGAATTATTTAATTTATGGGCATCCTTTTGCTGCTGCAGATTTCCATTTGCTTTCAGTCCTGCTGGAGGTCTTATTTGTGACACAGGAAGCTCCCAGCCCATGTCCAGCAGGCTCAGCTCCCTGTACTTTGCTCTGTCCCTGCACAATGCCTGTTAGTGCTAAAGAGATCTGACACTGACACTGATGTTTGTGTGATATAACGGAGACCCAGGAGCCCCAGAAGCAGCCAGCAGCCCCAGGGGCTGATCGTTCTGTATTGTGGTTGGTGTAGCTGCAGAAGGTGATAGCCTTGCTGTGCCCATACCGAAGCATTCTCTGAAACGCCTTTGTTAAGTCCTGGGAATTCTGTTGTGCTGAAGTCAAGAATTATAAATTTACTAACGATGGCTCAGCCTGGCTGTGCTGTCTGACCTCATCACCACAGGCAGTACCTCTTTTAAACAGACCTTCCCTTCCTCTCAGTATGGGACTTAGTTGATGGGACATTAGTGCTAATGAGAATGAGGTTGCATGGACAGCGGGATTGCATTTCCTCCCTGACCCACAGGCACATGTGTGGCTGTGGCTGGTCACTGTCTCTGATAAATGGCCTGGCTGTTAGTGTCCCCATATACAAATGAATGCCTGAGAATTGCCAGGCAGTGATCTCATGACAGCAGCCCTGCTCTGCATGCTGTCCACATCCTGCACCCTAATTGCTTATCCTGCCTTCCTTCCCTTTTGTAGTCCTGCTGCTGTGGACATCGTGCGTACATATGTGCTTCCTGTCTTCCAAGCAGGCTGTCGATCACAGCAGGGAGCAGTTTCTGGCATTTCTGTACTACAGCCAGGCTCATTTTGGTTTGATGGCTTCAAGTCTGGCCTTCCTGCTTGTAATGGAATGTGGGCAAGTCATGTGCCTGCAGTGTGGCTTTCAGGGAATACATGTAAACATGGAGCAGAGCTTGCCAGGTCTAACTCCTCTGCCCTTTCCTGGTGTTGTCTGACTTGCCCTGATCTGAGGACTAAAGACTTTTCCTGCTCTACAGGCAGGAAATCATTGTGCTGAGCCTGTGGCCCCAGTGACAGTGGGCTCCTGATGGGTGTAGGATCAAGCCCTTCTTGTGACCTGTCTGCCCTGCACCCACTATCTGAATCAGACCTCTCAGTAGTAGTCAAAGTTTTTATTATTCAGGGCTTGGTGAGCATCAATAGATGGACTTAAACAGGTTTTTATCCCCTGAGGACCAAAAGCCAGCTGATAGGAAACACTCGAGTGTAGGGGCTGAAGTGAAAGTACATATGGTCCCAGCAAGGGGCCCAAAACTGCACAGAAGAGGCAAAGGTAGGCTGAGTATGGAGACACATGTCTGCAGGTTTTTGGCATGCCTCAATACCATGTGCTTCCATTTCCAAGGTGAGTGCTTTGACCTCTGCTCTGCCTCCTCCCCACAGGCGCCTGGTGGAGCGACTGGAGAACATGAGGAAGAACGCAATGGGGAATGGCCTCTCACAGTGTCTGCTTTGCAGTGAGCTGCTAGGGCTGCTAGGTAGCACGTCGGTCTTTTGTCAGGATTGCAAAAAGGTGGGTTTAGTTACACACAGGTTCCTGCATGTTCCTGGTAGCAGACCTGTCTGGAAAGTCCACCAGGCCACTTTGAATCTGTCAGAGCATCAGGTTTTCTCTTGCACCCCTTATTCCTTAGGATCCTAAAGTACCTAAACTTCCCTTAGAGTGGGAGAAGGGGCAGAAATGTACAACAAGAAACTGATAAAAGAATCTTTGCACTTTACTGTTACTTACTGCAAGGTCTGCCCTTAGGCTTTCCAGTAATGCCTCTCTCTGGAGGAGTCAAGTCCATCTTCAAGTTCCAAACCAGTGTAAAGTTTCCATCTGTGTGCACTGATGGCTGCCTGTGTTTGAGTATGTTGTTGGCAGGACTGTACAGGTGCTGTTTGAAAGGGAGTATCAGTTTTCAGGCAGATTGCTGTTCTGCTAGCACCCTGAGGGGTAACTGTTGCTTGTCTAGACTCTGCAGCCAAGGGGTTAATCTGTTTTGCTGTGGAGATGATGATCTCCAAGGCAACCACTGCTGGGAGGCTGTTTTTCCTTCTCTTGAAGCCCATCTTTCCCTGGGGAGAGCACTCTGTAAGTGACTTTGCCTCAGCATGTTGCATGGGGAGAGGTGAGGGTACCTGCTGGGTGCAGGAGTGTTTCTGACTTGCTGATGGTAGAGCGGAAGGGAGCAGCCTGTGCTGACTCTGTCCCTGATGGGTACCAGAGCCAAGGAGACACTTGCTAGTGTCACCCACCCTGTCACTGAGGACCTGTCCTGTGGATCTCACAGGACAGCACTAAGTAAAGCCTGCTCCTTACCATGGAATGGTGTGTGTTGGCACCTCTGTGGTTAAGCAGCCACTCAGGCCACGATGGAGAACTTTTTGTGCTGGCATTGATGGCATTTGTGAAATGCAGTTCTCATGCAGAACAGGCTGCCAGGCTGGGCCTGCACTGGTCCATGGCTGGCTGCAGCACTGCTGGACTCAGAGCTCTTGTAAGAGAAGGAAGGTGGGTGCCCTTGGAGTCAAAATCGAGGTCCCAGCAACCCTCCATATGTGCTTGCTGGGCAGGAGCTGCTGTGAGCTGTGCTGCCTCTGCTGTCAAGTTGAGTTTCTCCACTGGATTCAGTTTGCAGAAATAGCTTGACTGAGGCAGGGGTTATACTGGAGATTTCTTGTAAGGCAGTGACTGGGCAAGTAAACACAAATCTTTGAACTTCTGGGTCCTAAGCCAGGGAGAAAGTAACATTTTAGTAAGTGTTGGGGAAGTAGTAAGGTACTGGGAAGTGAATGGTCTGGTTTGAATTGAAGGTTCAGGCAGCTCTCTAAGTGAGGGGCATGGGGAGTGTGGGCTCTGTGCGTGTGTGCTTGTGGAGAATAAAGGGCTGGATAGCATACAGGAGACGGCTGGCTGTTTCCTGCGTTTCAACCACGTGGAATAACAGGATGTGCTGTATTCTTGCCTTCTTCCCTTGGTGATTCTGCTTTTACCTTGTCCAAAGCCAGCTAGGTCACATTGCCACAGTGCTTCCTAATCTCCTTCCTATGAGCCCTGTACACTAATGAGGAGGCAAAACCTGATTCAGCCATTTCCCTGTCCTGTCCATTTGCAGTTGCAGGTAGGAACCCCCTAGCTGCAGGAGCCCCAGCTGTGACTGGAAAACCCCAGAGAAGGGCTGGAATTTTGGGTTTTATTTTTTATGGTTATTCCCTTTTTGTCTGGAGTCTCTTCAGGAGCCTTCACACCCAGGTTGTTTTAAGGTGAGACCCTACTTTTCCAGTGTGCATTTTGCAGCTGCTTTCTGCTTGTTTGCACTTTCCAGCTGCGTGCAAGCTCCGGGCAATGCTGACTGGGTGTCCTATGCTTCTGCCCTTACCGTTTTGTAATGCTAAGGAGTGAACTGGGGGAGCAGTCAACCCTTCAGTAGAGCACACACAGTGCACTGTTACTTTAAGCTCGTCCCCTTTCATCCAGGGTAGTCCATCACTCGTGCAGTGCTGTATGCAATAAGGAATGACTTGTCAGGGAATTACAGATCTTTAAAGTTCCTGTTCTTCTTGCTGGTGTTGCTCTGTTACCACCTCATTGCAGCTCACATAATTCAATAGCAGGAATTGTTGTAGTGATGCATCTGAAACATAGAAAAGAACTTACTTCATCAAGTCCCTTCTGCTAAATAGAGGTTCTGTATTTCTTGCAGCCTGATGGATTTTCTAAGTGCCACATTCTGTTTATAAAGAATGTATTTAATGTTAGTTTTTATTATCTTAGATATAAATGCCTAATGGCAAGACAAAGATGTATTCAAATCCAGATGTGTTAACAATAATAGACAAAGCATAATGGGTCATTTATTGTGGAGAGGGTATCAGTGTCATGTATAAAAGGTGAAGTACAAGTAGGAGAAGAAAGTGCCTTATCTTGTATTTAAACAGGAATGGGGCTGCATTTAATGTCCTTGATTTTTATGTCGTCTTCTGAGGGGCTGTAAGTGATGCTCAACTTAAACCCAGTTTATATCAGAACTGTCAAAATTTATGGCTAGGAATAAAATCGCCTGGAAACTTCCACTAGAGGGAGTGTTTGAATGTGCTATGCGCGAAGGGATTGGGATCTTTGAGGGTACTTGAGACTGGGTTGCTCCCTCAGGTTTTGGTTTGAGGGAGAGAGATTTTGGGGTAGTTCAGGAGGTGTCTGCTAATTGCATCTGCAATCTGCCTTGGTTTGGGTAGCACCCAAGTGTTGAGTATTGGTGCATCAGACACAGTAGGTTGCTTCTTATTTCTCTGCAAGCATGAGGACTGGAACAGAGAGATGAAGAAGAGCACCAGCCTTTGTGGAGCTGCTAGTGCTGCCTTCCATTTTCTGTGCAGCCTGACAGATGTGCCTCTGGACTATGCTGACCAAAACAGTCGGTTGCATTTATTCATGCAGTGAAGCCATTGCTTCAGGTACCATCATTCCTCCTCTAGACATGAGCAGTGAGGGCTAAGTAAACCACTGAGACTTTCATCCTTGAACACAGGCCTCCTGTGTCAGAAGAGGAGCAGCCTGGTGGGGGGAATATGTAAAACCTTAGCTGGGGAGATTAAATTCACATGTCTCTAAGCAAGGTTTTGCTCTCCAGGGCCCTCTTCTGAGTGGCTTTTACTCTGTGAGGATCAAAGAATTCATCCAATTTCTCATTCAAGCTGTAAGCCAAGCCTGATACACATCAGCTTCATTATATAATATTAGGTGATTCAGGTTGTAAATGGCTTGTAATGCCAGCGGAGACATGAAAGTTCCCTTGTGCAGCAGCAGAGGCCGTATGGCTTTATCAAGCATTCTGCTCAGACAGTGTTCATGTAGGCATGGCCCTGCCACAAATCAATAGCTGTCAACTGAGTGCTGAAATGGAAGGGAAGCTGTGGGGTTTGAGGCTACGTGTGTGAGGGAAGGGAGGAGAGGATCTCCAGTCTTGGCACAAACTTGGTTTGTACTTGGTTATAGCTGCTTTCCGTGGCACAGTGATTGGGGTTTAGGATTAAAAAAACAACTCTGGAAATATGCCTGTTGATCATGGGCTTTGATTTGCCCTTTCCAGTTCTCTTCTTGCCACGGAGTCAAGGACTATACTGTAGATTTGCCTTTGTCTCATGTTCATATAGACCTGGAGCGGCTTCCTGTGATCGATGATTCTCCGGGATAAATAAAATTGTGCCATGATTAGGTTTTTAAGGAAAACAAATCAGAACTGTTGGGAAAGATGCTTCCTGACCTTCTCTCTCCCGGGGGCTATATGGCTGTGGGGAGCTGCTAACGCCACCTTATTTTTTCCTCTCTTGTTTCAGAAAGTTTGCACTAAGTGTGGAATAGAAACCTTTGGAAGCCAGAAACGTCCTCTTTGGTTGTGCAAGATCTGCAGTGAACAAAGAGAGGTATAATACAGCTGTGGAAAGATGGGGCTCAGCAGCATGCACCTACCTGCCTCAAGTCTGTGCTGAGCATGCGTGGGCTCTTCTCTGTGCTTAGGTGCTTGGAGAGGAGCATGGGATTGGTTTTGGGAGGTCCAATGAACACACACAATGGTGAAAACTTTGCTTTATGAGGGGGTAGAGGGAAAAAACGTGCAAAATGCCCTGCAGCCTAGACAGCTTTGTGGGATTTTTTTGGCCATAAAGAGGCTGTTACCTTCTGCCATGCTCTTTCCCTCCCAGCTTTGTGGCAAATAAACTTGGCTAATGCTGGGTCTTCAATACAGGAGAGGTCTAAAGGATAACGGCAATATTTGTCCCTCTAAAAATAACTAGGATTGCAGTTTATAAGTCTGTTTCCTCCCTGCCTGCAAAATCCCATAACTTGACAGTGTGTGAGACCTCTAATGCAGGTCTCTAAATTTTTATATCCTTCATCCTTGACTTTACAGAGCAAAAAGTAATGGTCTGCCTCAATTCTTGTCTGCCAGCAAGCATCCACCAATGGCTTGCTGCTCTACAGTGAAGGTGGTGAATTTGTTCTGTGATTACAGAAGGATTTTCACTTGTTCCCATCAATTTATTTTGGACTTTTGCTTGTGGTCCTTGAACATCAATCTAGTGCAGCTGTTTCTGACCACTGCAACCAACCGTGAAACCTGGATACTCTGCTACATCCATTTTTGAAGTGTAGTGAGAGCATTTGTGCAGGTGTTTTGCTGCAGTTTTTTTGCTACTAGTTGTGGAAGCTTACCTTTGCTTAGGTTTTACGTCAGAGGGGACTGTTTGTGCGGGAGCAATTGTGAAGTTCATGTTCAGCTAAGATGAGGGGTACATGGATGCTGCCAGTCGTCAGCTTTTGAGCAGCAGTGTGGGTAGGGCAGGCAGAGAGCATTCCAGCTCCTTGGACATTGTTAATAACTGGATACACTGAATCATCCAGGTGTTTTGAATTCCAGATGAAGGTCCCGAAATGGAGAGTGAGGCAAGTCAAGATATTTTCTGTGTTCTGCATGGACTTTGTCTGTGTCTGGACATTTTCTGTGTTGGCATGGGACTGAAATTGTCTTTATTTCTTTTATTCTGTTCTTTATATAATTATTTTTTTTTCATCTCACGCTGTGTAATTATTTGGGGGTTTCTTGTGTTTCTTATAAAAATGATGAGGAGCCATGGTCATTGGACAGAGAATATTAACCTGTCCAGTAAGTGTTAGAGTGGCCAGTGTGTGAGGGTAGGGTAACCTTCAGAGCCTGTGCTCTCTCTGAAACCAGAGATAAAGCCAAAGTGCTTTCCTAATGAAAATGGATGGAACTTTCCTTCTTAGACTAACTAAGAAATAGCCTCATCTTACTTCCCAGCCTTAAGCTTCATCTTTATCTTTTGATTCTATTTAAAGTCAGTTCATGTGTCTTCTTGCTTGCTTGCAGTGATTCTAGTGCCCTCATCAGGGGGAGTTTGGAAGGGTAACAGTGTGGACATGCAGAGAGGCATCAAGTCATACATCCCATCTGTCTTCCCATATGCTCTGCTTTTAATGTGGGAGAGGGCAGGGAAGCACTGGGAATTAGAAAGCCTTGAGGCATGTCATCCAGGGAAAGGAAGTTGAGGCAATATCAGAATAAATGCCTGGCAGGTGGTTTGATCAAGTCTTCCTTAAGTGTGTGAGGAAGAGATGAGGCTCTTAGGCCCCAGACTGATGACTGGTGTAGTCCCTGAATCTAGTTCTGGTGTCATGGTATTACAGGGCATGCATTAAATTACCAGGTGTCTCTTCAGGGCTTGGGTTCACAACCAGTTCCTTGTTGCTGTCTGTTCTTGTGATTTGGATGTCTTGTATTGCAATCTGCTATGGACCAACCCCATTTGGCCATGCTCTTTGCTGAAGGTTAAATTTGCTATCAATGAGTGCAGATAGTTGTCTGGTTTTTGGGATCAGATGCTCTCATTTCTGTCTAGCCTTTGAATCCCTTGCATGGTGAGTAGGTGTTGGTCCTGTTTTATTTCCTGGCATCCAGGCAGGGAGCTTCAGGAGCACACTGAAGCACTTTGTGTTGTGTGGTGCAGTAACAAGTCAAAATCACCCTTCTTCTCTCCCCTTCTTAATACACAGCTTGTCTGAGCAAGGTTGTCCTTTAGTCCATGCCAACAAAATACATGATTAAACTAGGCTTGTCCTAGGCCACAGAGCTCTGGCAACACCTCCCCACTTGTCAGGCCCCTGAAGTGGGCCAGCTCTGGTGGATGCTGATTCGGAGTGCCTCCCGCAGCAGGTGTGATGAGATGCGGTGTTTCCAAGCTGGGTGATTCCACCCACATCAGTGCTTTGATCGCTGTCTAATTTTCTGAACCACTGCTCAAGCTATTTGAGCATGATATTTATGAAGCTCTCAATTCTGTTAGCAAGAGACTGTCAGGCACTGAAATGAGAAAGAGGTCATTTGGAAACCTGGGTGGACTAAATGACGTTGGCTAGAGTTAATAAGTGTCATCTGGCTGGGACAAGAGCCTAGGACTGTAATTGTTCCCTTTAGTCTCTGCCATGCACTGAGTGAGCACGTGAGTCTTGAGGCCCACCAGGATCTCAAGCAAGCATAGTGGGGTTGAACACATATGCTAGTTAACAGCTGTGGTGCGTGGTGGTGTTCATACATGCTAAGGCTTTCATCCCTCCATCTTCTTTCTTGTTACTTATCCCTGTAGACTTGATTTAAGCTAGTTTAGCAATAAGTTTAGTGACATGTAGTAGTTCTCTCCCGTTTTTGCTGTGTGGACAGAATCTGCTAGCTTCAGTAGCACTTAAATCATCTGCCTGCCTGGGTCAAAATGAAGACCAAAGTAACAAGCTATTGTTTACATCAGTTTCCAGCTGGAGTTGAATGCTTGGTGCCCACAGATCCCTTTGGGAATCCCAGCCCCAGCCATTCAGAAGTGTTCTTTGCTGCTTACTGCTTCCTTGAAAACCTCCACTGGGAAAGGCTGTGCTGCATAGCAATGAGGAACAAGTTGCTCTGACACTTATTTCTGGAGAGTGGAGGCGATTGATGGATTCTGTCTGTTGCTTGTATCCTAATCATCCAGAAGCAAAACAGTGTGTTGGGCAGCACTTGAGCTGCTGAGTGTGATGTGTACAATCAGATGAGGGTCTTCAAGGTGCCAGGGAGGTGCTGGGGATGAAAGTACTGTGTTCTCACGTGGCTGGGACCTGAAAGAGCCTGGATGTTCTTACTGACAAAGAGAACATCCCCAAAGACCAGCAGACACCCCTGCATCATAAGTGCCTCTCTTCCTGAAATAAGATAGACTTCACCTGCTTTAGGCCAGAACTGGGTTTTTGGAGATATCACTCGTCCCAGCTGTTTGTAGAGGTATCTGCTGAAAAAAACCTTTTTGTTCTTCCAGGATTCTGTGGACATTTGCCTTCACAATTCAATTCCACTTCTGTGGGCAGTGCAATTAAAGCAGATGTGGATTCTGTTTTATTGTTCCTGCAAGCAAGGGTAGAAGCAAATTCAATCAAGATCGCATTCACTTTTGAAGGCAAGAATCTCCCTTCCTTCTTCCCTCCTCCATGTGTTGCGTTGTCTTTCTTGGCTTTGCATCTTGCATTGACTTTCTGGAGAGTGAATGTGGAGGACTGATCCTCCCTGGGGCAATCCTGTCTCTGCATGCATATGAAGTCCCATGGCATGATTAGAGAGCCTGTTCCATGGCTGCAGCAAATACTGGCCACAGGTTTGCAGTGAGCCTCTTCACTAGCTTGGCAGTGAATCAGTGATGCACTCATGGAATGAGAACACAGGGCAGAAAGGGAGCAAGTCCTCCAGCACAACAGGCTTATTGCAGCAGCTGTCAGAGGAGCAAGACTTGCCTGGGAGGAGCTGTGGTGGGCATATATACAGCTGGAATGATTCCCTGCTGCCAGCCTTCGGGCAGGGCACGTGAGCTTGGTAATAGCTTGGGCAGCAATGCCCATGTTGAATTAGTTGCATGTGGCTGAAGTCTGCCTGTCACCTGGCCTGAAGGGGACATGAGTCCTGCTGTGTTTTGTCAAATCCCTCCTCAGCTGTTTAACTCTGCACAGCCTTGTTTTGACTGATACCACCAGGTTCTGCAAAGCACCTTCCTGAGTTACCATATTTTATATATATATATATATATTTTACATCCATAATTAGCGATGCTATCATTGTAATTAAAATACTCCTGGAAGCATTTGTGCACATTTACATTTGAATTGACACATCAAAATTGTAGTGATAATGAAAACAGCTTTAGTAGAGTGGGGGGAGATCGTGTTTTTTTAAACTTAAACTCCCTCAAATATGAAAGAGGGTGTCAGTTATCAGGGACCTGTTAAGGTTTTAATCTGTCCCCTTTGCTTCACTTTCCCTTTAATTTCTTCTCTTCCGCTAAATGGCATTTTCATGGCTGGCTGCATTTTTTGGTTTATCGCAATAAACCATGCAGAGGAAGAAGATTACTGCACTGGAGCAAGGGAGTTGCCTCCTCCCCTCTTGCCCCCAGGGCTTCCCTTTTCACATATGCACTCATACAGTTTTGAACATTACCAACCAGCATAGTCTGGGATTATTCCAGCCTGGTATGATGATTTCTTGGCAAAATACCATCCTGATGGAAGGGGAGTGTTTATTTTGGGTGACTCTGGATTGAATTGAAGTGATGTGCACCTGTTTGCAATTCAAAGAACTCATCAATAGCCTGCCATATTATTTTGGGGATGATAGAAAGTGGTTAGACTCAAAATAGTGTCCTCTAGAATAGAGCCACAGGAAAAAAAGAGGCCTGATTGAGAGGGGAATGATAAATCATGGAAGGCTGGCAGCCATTGCAGTATGAGAAACGTTGGGGTCAGGGATGTGAGATTTTGCTGCTCCGGAAACAAAGCACCGAATAGCAATTTCACTGCCTTTTAATTTTCTTCGTCCTCAAGTGCTGAATGTGGGAGTTGACAACAGATTGCTGTAAATAATGTAATTGGAAATCTCTGTGTTATGGAAAAGCAGATGAATGCAAATAACGAAGCTGAAGAGCATTTGCTCTTTCTCCCTGCCAGTGGTTTGCAGCGTGCCAGAGCCATGGTGGAGAGCCGGGACAAAGGAAGTGTGTGGGTATGTGCTGCGTGAGGGCAATGCCAACGAAGTCCTCCCAGGGTGGTTGCATTTGCAGGTGCCTTTCTCTTCAGTAGGCATTGTAGCCCATTGGAACCTGCTTCCCCGCCTTTCGGCTGCTGGGAGACTGAGCCAATAGTGCTGGTGTCAGCATGAGAAGCTAAAGGTAGCTGTTTTCCCCTCACACAGCCCAGCCTAAGGCTGCTGTGAAGGAATGGGCTGCAGAATGAGAACAGGTACTGGGTGGCAAGCAGTAGGTGGTAGAGCAAAATGTGGCTTTGCAGCAAAAATCCTTTCTAAGCATCTCTGTTTAGGGGGCTTGTGGCTTGGTGAAGTGAACTCAGTGGGGCTGCGAGCGTTAGTTATGATTCCTTCAGCTGTGATCCTGTCTCTTCATGAGTAAGTCCTAATGTTTTCTGTTCAGAAGTTTTTTGTTTTAGCATTGTATGTTCAGCAAAGGAGAAAGAGGAGGGAGAAGTTTGAGCAGTAACGTGTTTCACCATGGCCCAGTGATTCTCTGTTATGTCGCATTTGCAGGCTGCACTTCTTGAATGTGTTAGGTAAAAGTACACATCTGCTTCTCACCATCTTACTCTATAGCTAGAATGATGGCTTGATACAACTTTTAATAGGAATGTTATCAGGGCTATGAAAGGCAGTGAGCTCTCTGGACTTGTCATGGCCATGGCTGTTAAATTGGTTTGAAGTAATAAAGCTACTGTTGCTAAAGTAGCTCCTTGCCTGTGTCCTCCCTCACTTTGCTCTAGGGTAGGTTAGGTGTCAGGGAAGGCAGAAGGACAGGAGTGGATTTTGGTTGTCTTTGGCTGGGCAGTTTGAGCACAGTGGGCTTGGGGACAGCTGAGCCAGTGAACCGTGGTGAGGCTGCTTTGTCCTAAGCCACACACTAGGCCACCACATCCTGATCTAGGATCATGCACATACACATCTTCCTTGCTTCAAGCACCTAGAGCAAGGGGTGATCAATGTTACTTAAATTTCAGTTGCTGCAGGAGGCTGGAAGGGGGTGTTCGTCTCTCTTGCTGGTGAAATTCCAGCTCTACCCAAACTCAGCCTGCTGTGGGAGCTGGATTTCATGTTATGTGCCAATGGGACAGGTGGGAGCAAAACTCCTTCTTCCTTGGAAAGAGCAAACTTCTGCTAATAAATGTGAGTTTTATTCTTGAAGAGCTGTTGTGGATTTATTAATTTAAAATCAAGCAAGAACTTTGCTGTCAGGCCACTCTTGCAATCAATGAAACTACCATCAATAGCAGTCAGCAGCATTGATCTGTTTTGATGCATGAATGCTAAAACTAACCTGTGTGCCCATGTGCAGAACAGAACGTGAGCTGCTGTCATTTTGGATGGGGCATGCTGCTAACCTGAGGGGAGCAGAGGTGCTAAATTAAAACAGGGGAGAGCATCTTGCTGTAGCTATTTTAGAACTGATCTCAAAACAATTTCAGTACTGCTGTAATGAGACCAAACTGTCAGAAGCACCAATTTAAAGTGAATATGTATTGTAGACTCAATTTTATACTAGTATTACTAATTCAGAGCTGGGTGTATTGTATCATTAACTGTTTCTATAACTGGACTTGCTTTGGGGTAGTGAGGAACCTGGGGGTGACCAGCCTTTTCTTACAGCAATCTCTGCTGTGTCTGATTGGGTTTATGGTGTGCCGAAATTGTAGCTCGCCTGAAGATAATAGGTCTCTTCAGTGCTTCAAATTAAATTACAGATGTTGTAAGGTCTGTTCAGAGAATGGCTGTAAGGCTTGCTTCCTCCCTGGCAGTTTGTACAGGGAAGCTATGTGTGTCCCAGCTACCCAGTGTGTGGCAGGGGACAGATAACCTGCCCCCCTCAAGCCGTGGCACTCATTGGGGTACAAACCCTTTGGGTGCAGCTGTTCCCAAGCCTTCTTGCCTCCCTGAAACAAGGGAGACCAGGGCTTACCCAGCCTACAGCACCTGGGTACATTTACCCAATTTGCAGTATGCTGAGCTCCATGTAGAGGTGTCTGTCCCAGATTTAAAAACCGTGTTCTGTTTCCTGATTCTTGGTTTTGTTGGGATAGCAGAACACAATTCTCCAGCATCCCTGTGCTGCACTGACGTGTGCTGTTGTACAAGCTGTATCAGGTGCTGTGCAGTCCCTATGTACTAGCAGAAGGGACAGGAGGAGCTGTGTCAGCTTGTGTCTTGACTGGCTGGGTAACTGTTTTGGCTCCTTGCATGTGGTGAAGGAGCTAGTAAAGTGTCCTGCCTGCCAAGGTGCCTTCTGTAGAAGAGCTTGCAGTCTTCTCCCCTTTGGGGAATTGGCTTCCCAGCTTTTTGCTTGAATGGCAGACTCGCCATCCTTCTGGGCTGTTACCCAGCAGGAAAATGTTGGTGTCGTTGCAGGGTGTTCTCATCTTGTTTCTGGATTCTGCTGTGGTGCACATGAGCATCTCTCTTTTACTCTTGCAGTAACTGGTGTGTGTGCTGGGTCATAGCGACCCTGTACTGCTTCTGCTGTGTGCTGTTTTGAAAAGCATACTACCAGGTTTCCCTCCTGAATTCAGATTGCTTTCACTTGGCTTTCAAGACCCCAAACACAGAGATTAATTTAGCTGTCTGTGGTGATGGCTCTGGACTAGGAACTGGGCAACCTGCTGAGCAATCTCCTCCCATCAGTGAAATGGTGATGGTGGTGTCCTGTTTTTTGTGCCTGCATGAGAAGAACTTCTCATGAGTGCCAGGTGTTATCACTGCCCTCTGCTTTGATTAAGCCCTAAATGCAAATTGCAAACATATTGCTGTAATTAAGGACATCTGCATTTGCACCCAGCACATCATGGTGATACCATATGCAAGATGCTTTGAAAAGCTGGGACAGAAACACTGATGATCTCCTTCACTCTGAACAGAAGTGCAAGGTTTCTATCCCCCTGCATGAAATAGAAAATTTTATTTTTACTACATTAACTTTTGCCCTGGTTGTCTCATTAGCTCATTATTAGACTGCTGGAAGGCACAAAAGAATTGGGTCTTAAAGGCCATTTCTCCTTGTCTAAGCTGCCATCCTTTCCTTTTCTCTGGCTCACAGTAGGCTTTATATTAAATATACTTAATAGAGCTCCTTCATCGTAAGCAGCATTAAAACTAAATTGGAGAGTAGAGGGCATTCTTACAGGAGATATTACAGTTTAGTGCTCTCAGTCCATTTCCTGCTACAGGTTCAGGTTATTTAGGTGGTGTTTTTCTTTTTCTGCAGTTTTCCAGCCCACCTGTTAAATGATCGGGCTTGGCCTGAATTTCTCTGTGAAATGAACACCAAGGTTGTGCCATTCAGGATGCACGAGGCAGCATTTCTGCTGTCCTGGCATTGCCACTTGTGTCCCTCAGCTGCTGCTGGTCTTTGACCCTCTTGGAAGTAAAGAAGGACCTGGCCCAGGAGAAGACTTGTGAGGACTTACTGCCCTTCCAGCCAGTGCAAGACTTGTTTTTGTTTAAGCAGACCATGTGCTTGGAGCCATTGGCACCCATGGCACATGCCTGCTTTCTCCAGGAAGCTTTTCTTTTTGTGCATTCCCAATGGGAAAGCAACAGCTGCAGAATCTGAACTGCCTGGTTCTTAGTGCAGGCCAGGGACCTTCATCCTGTTATCCTTGTAGTAAGCGTGGGAACATGTGTTTGACTCAAGCAGCGCATCAGAGAAACACGTAGTCTTGACCCAGAGAATGTAAGAAGCTCCATGGTTTGCATGATCACCTTGAGGTCAAGCTAGCTCAGTGGGATTGGCTGGGCTGAACTTGGTGGGAAGGCTGTGCTCTCTTGCTGTAAAAGGCCAGGCTTAAGGTGTTGTGCCTCTATCTCTACCAGGTTTGGAAGAGGTCTGGTGCGTGGTTCTACAAAGGGCTGCCCAAGTACATCACGCCTTTGAAGAGCAGCAGCAAATCCAGTGAGCTGCACGCGCAGCCTTGTCAAAGTGAGCCAGCCATGCCGGAGGCAGAGAGCATCGGGACCAGCCGATCCTTCACCTGGGCCAGGGGAAAAGGTTGGTTGTCTGCTCCATGCCCAGGAAGCAGGTGGGGAGAAAGACCTGGCTTCTACTGTGGCTAGCAGGATTCAGCTAATAGGGGAGGCTATGTTGGAGGTAAGGGATAGCCCACAAGGGGTGGTGTGTATCCTGTGTGAGTGGTGTTGGGGTTTTTATGCTGTGGTGTGTTTTTTAGGTTTCGGTGTTATTTTAAGGGCACATTGGTGACCCAGACTAGCCCCAGTCCTCCTGGACCCTCTGTCCTTCAGTTTACTCTTACATTCCTCTGTTCCTTACAGCCCCCACTGTTTTGCTGGGACTGCCAAGGGACAGACGAGCTGTGAAGCAGGTACCTGTCTGCAGTTGCAGCCCAAAGAGCTGCTCCTGCCAAAACAGCATGGTGCCACTGATGGACATCATTGTGCAGCCAAGTCTGACAAAAGGCTGGTCTCATTCCCTCTGTCCTTGGGGCTGCTTGCTCCTTGCTTCTGCTGCTCTAAAGAGCGCCACTGGGCAGAAACTTCAGGTCACTTTGAGCTTTGTAATTTAGAAATTACACCGCTGGCATCATCCTGGTGTCTTCCTTAGTCCTGGAGCAAGTGGGCACAGATACTGTTCCACACCAGTGGGTAGGAGGGAGCTGATGCTGTCTGTGTCCTTTTGTGCCTGACTTCTCTGATGAGCAGGTGAGACTGGCAAAGGGTGAAGCTCTTTCTCCAGGCCTGCAGAGGTTTGCAGCACAGGGAGCTCAAGGGTGACTTGTTCTTTAAATGTGTCTCAGAGAAGCTGTTGATTAACAGCCCTGCACAGGGCTGGGGCCAGAGCACTGACAAGCCTGAACATTTATTAGCTTCAGCACTCACATCCCTGTTCTTTGAGGTAGACCTTGATTGAAGTAGACTGTAGTGTCACATGTAGCATCTTGGATCGCTGCTGCGTCAAATCCCATTCACAGCACTGCCTCATAGGTCTCTTTTCCCCCTTTCTTCCACCTGCTCACCCTGTCATTGCTTGTATGCCCACTCCACTGCCGTGCCTAGAGCCAACTGAGGGGAGCAGCAGCTTGGCATTGAGGAGCTGAGGACTTGGGGTCATTAGCACACCAGCAATATACTGCAGAATTAAAGCTGCTGTCAGTCTGCTTTGATTTCTCTTCATTTCTTTTTGGTATGGATTAGCACAATCGTTTGGGCTTTTTCCCCTTCTGTTTTTTGATATTGGATCCCCTCAATACCAGCAGCATACGTTCTTCTACATCAACATTACTGGTAGTGCAGTAGGGAGAAAATAACCTGTTAATAAAGGAGACTTGGGAGACAGGTTTACAAACCTTCTCTTTAGGCCCCTATGAGGAAAGCGCTCCCAGCCTCACTGTAACTTTTGTAATTAAAGACAAATTAGATCAATAGACAATTGTGCTTCCCTCCAGGAGACATTTGGAAAAAGAGAGTTGTCTTAGCAAATGAGCTGATTAATGAGGTGTTTTCTGTTCACATGATACACAAAACACTATGAGTCCAAGACATTGAGCCCAGACCTGGCCTACTTTTTAGTTCAGCTTTTTAGCTGAGCTTTGTTTTGGGAGAAGGCCTCCCCCTAAATATTGGCAGGAGCAGAAAAGGAGCAGGTGGAGGACAGTAAAGTGGCCTTTGGTAAGCTTGGATGTGGGTGGTGAGCGTCCGTTCTCCCTGTGCTCTGATATTTGGCTGGCTGCTGGTTTATGGGTTGGATAATACTAATATATGGGTTTATTTTCTGGTCATTTCTTTCCTTGTTGCCCTTCTCTGTGAGGCCACCTGTCCTCTGGACAGCTGTAAGTGAGCATAGTGGGCTGTAATTCATCTCTGAAGCTGGGAGCTTGTACAGCTCACCCCTCCGCTTAAATGTGTTTCACCTGCCAGTGCTGGGACTTTGTTGCTTGTCACCCAAAACCTCTGCAGTGTGCAGGGCAGATACCTTCCCTCATGGAGATGATATAGCTGTGATATTGCCAGCATGAATCTGCGACTGGGCCTGGGCTGAGCTTTAAGAGGACGTGGCTGACAAGAGAGCCTGCCTTACCTCTGCCTGGCTGATAGCATCTGTCAGCACACACCTTATACACCCTCATCTGGACATGTCCTTTCGGCACTGAGTGAAGCCCTGTTGCTTCTTTGGCAGGATGTTCTCAGGAACGAGCTCTGGCATTTCACATGCCTGCCTCTGACAGGCAGTTCTCAGTAGGGTTTCTGTTATCTTGGCCAGCCGTGTCTAACTCCACCGCTCACTTCCCGAGGTGCTGAAGGAGCCATCCTCAGCTATTAAGGGATTCAAGTCAGGTAGGACCAGCACAGGCACAGCCATGTCCTGGCACAGCCTCTGGAATGCCTGGGAGAGAAGGGTGTCCTTTTGATATCCTCCATGGCAGGAGCTGCCTTTCAGCAGGGATGGGACAAACCTCAAGTGTCCATTTTTCCACCTTAAAAGGAAGGACTCAGTGCCATGCTCTGGGTACCAACTACTCCTGCCACAGGAGGGTGGGAAGGCAGCAGGACTGAGGGGCTGCAGGAATGTGACTCTTGGAACAAAAGGCAAACCCACCAGGAAGAAGTTTTATTTTTACACACCCATTATTCCTCTGGTGCTCGCTGATACTGGGATTTGCTCTTGCCTTTAGTTTTTCAGTAATAAACAAGCAGTTGCCATGGGAACCCTGCTATTAGTTAAGGCACAAATGTATTGTCATGGGGAGAATAGCGGTAATATTTCTTGTGCTGGGGAACAGCTCTGCTCCATGTGGTGGAATGTGGGTGGGTTTCTGCACTGGGTCAGGCAGGATGAGGCCGTCAGGGGGTGGGAAGCAATAAGCAGCAGGGCTTCCCTTCCTCTGAACTCTGAGTTCAGCAGAAAAAAATGTAAAGCGTCTGGTTGGAAAAAAGAGAAGTGTGATTCCTGAGCTCTTGCACTGTTTGGCATGAGGGCTGCCTGCTGCTCTGCTTGGTCTCTGGTGGTTTCTCCTGTTGCAATGTGCTCTAGTCCTGTTGCCAAGCAATGCAATGTGCTGGGCTTGGTGCTGTCGCTATCTGAGGCAGAGGAGCTGTGGCTGGGCAGGGGGATGTTATAGGTTCATCTGGTTTCTGTGTGCTGGAGGCTAAATCCTGAGTGATGGAGCAGGGAGGAGCATGCTGGGGTACATCAAGTGCTTTGCAGGCCATCGAGGGGATCATCCAACTTCTCTACAGCTTTGGGCAATGCCAAAGCTGCAAGTGTGCTGCTTCTAAAAGGGAGAGCAGTTGAGTTCAGTCCCCTCCTCCTGCTTGGAAATGGCATGCGATTGTGGTCCATGCTGGTCATGATCTAGTGTAGAAGCTGCGCTGAAAGAGACACTTGGTTTGTAACAAAACTCTTCATCTCCCAGCCATCTGGCTGCTGCCAGAGGGATTCAGGCTCTTGATGAGTGACCCATTCCCTGTGGGAATACTGCTTTTCTTGCAAGTTTTATCTCTGCATATTTTTTTATTGAGCTTTTTTTCAGTCAGCTGGATATTGAGGGATAAATCTGTTACATTCTCTCAAAGTACAGCTGTCCAACGACTCTTATTGATATATCAGCAACTGCTGGAACACCAGATTTATGACTTCTGGGCTCTGGAAAGTGCCAGCAGAAGGTCTGGGAGCTTTGGGAGAAAAATTACCTTAAAGGGAATTATTGGTACAGTAGGTAAAATACACTCTTATTGGCAGTAGAGAAAATGAGAGCAGACAGGGCTGCTCCTGTGGTGAAGTGTCTTTGTGTCATTAATATTTTCTTCCTCTTGTGCTGGTCCTCTCTGACCTGCTGAACGGCAGAAAGGAAGGCAGCTAAAGTCACCTCCACTGATTCACTGAGGCCTTCTCCAAATAAATCCTGGTTTGCAGAATTTTTAAAGGATTCATGGAAGAAGAAGCTGTTCTAAAGGGATGGATTTTACGAATCCAGGAGGCCAGAAAAGGATCATGACCAAGCACAACAGGAGCGCATTTTCTGAGGGAATTGGGCAGTAGAATGGTCAGAATGATTCTCACAGCTGAGATTTGGGTTTTATAGCAAAAATATACCTACTGGTATGTCTGGTTTATATTATATATATTTTTTATTTATAGTATTAATATATAATTCCCCACCTCTCCCAGGGAGCTTTGGGGAAGTGGTGAACCTGTCTTTAAGATGGTAAAGCCCAAAGCCAAACCTTTGCTTTGAGGATGCTTAGCAAGAAGTGAAGCCCCCCCAGCTTGTATCAGGGCTTTGCTCTGTGCCTAGCTCAGCTCCACAGCCCCTTTCCCTGCAGGTAAAAGGTCCCGTTCCTGGTGGTGCCAGGAGGGGAAGGCTGCAGGTGCAGCAGGAGCTGATTCCCTGGGAAGGCTGTGCAGGCCGCAAGGCAGCTTCCCAGCAGTACAGCATGCGTGGGGAGCTGCCTGCCACAGCAACTTCAGTAGCGCTTTGCAATAACTCCGGGAGCCAGCTTTAATATCCTCAGAGATGTTAACTCCAGAAAAGTGCTATTTTAGCTATTAATATTTATTTTTTTTTAATAAAATATTTTGTGTAGTACAGATCGCTGCCTGAATACAGGAGCATCTGCAGAAGTCTCTGCCAGAAATGTTTGACAGCTTGTGTTTGCCTGTGCAAGGGGAGCGATACCCATCCTCTTGCCTTGGGCAGAGTTAAAGGATTTGTAGCGCTGTGAACTGCATGTAGTGAATTTTAGGGCTGGTACAGAGATGAACTGACAGCTCCCTTTGCTACCCTGTGCTTGTCATGCTGTACCACTGCACCCACATCTCTCCTGCACCTGGCAGGTTGGTTACATGGTGTGGGGGCAAAGTGGTTTGTTCAGTACCAAAACAGAGAACTCATTTCTCATGTGAACGTGAGCATATATATACATACTGATGAATATTAAGAGAGAGTTGGGGCTTCCTTTTTCTACAGTAGAGGCTGTAGGTTGCAGTGTTGCCTACTCTGTATCCCACATGAGCCAATATTGTACTTTCTATCAGGAATTGTGACCCATTGTTTGAAATGGCTTCTGAGCTGCCAGGTGAGCTGGTATCCGCCTTGGTCAGACAGAGAAATGCTGTAGGTGCAATCCCTCAAACAAAGGACAGTTGTTTTCCCATTACCTTCCTCCTCAGCCCCATCATTTCTGTTCTGAGATCAGGCCATTATAAAAACCCAGGAGCTGGAAAAATACCTTTCTCATTTTACGCAGAGCAGCTGGCAGTTATCTATTGCACAGGTATATGCTGGAGAGGTGCTTGCATAATTTCATGGAAAGTGGAAACAACTTGCCAATTTGGGAAGTTTTGTTTGGCAAAATGAAGCTCGCTCAGCTCCTGTGGAAACTATGGGGTGTGGAAAGCATCAGGATTATGGCCAGGAGAAATAAAAATGTGGCCTTGAAATGGGGGACCAGTCTGCTTGAGGAAGGGGAGGGCCCCTTGCTTTTCAAGCCTTGAAAGTACAAGAGTAATACAGTTCTGGGCAGTGTGCTGACAGGGATGAGTGCTGAATGGATGATGAGCTAATAACACTGGTTCTTCATGTAATCGCTGCAGGGGTTTTTATTTGATGTGCTCAGTTTTATCTGATGTTTTCCTCATAGATCCTGGAGCCTCCACAAAGGTCCTGCCATGCTTGAAATGCAGCTTGGAGGAAGACAGCCCCTCTCCCCATATAACTCAATCATGGATGTTCTTACAGTGCAGCCAGGACCCCTTCACCTGCAGTTGAGCAGAAACTAGCCTCGTACCCAGCCTTTAGCATGTTGTAGCAGATGGCAAACATCAGGAGAAAGAGTGCTTGCTGGCATGCTGGCATGGGGATCAGTGGGAGCAGAGCCCAGTTCCCAGACCAGCCACACTGCAGGGCTCTTGGCTTTGCAGCAGGGAGCTTTGGGCAGTGAAGCACAGCACAGAAACAGTGTGATCCCCATGGCCCCAGTCAGGTCGAGAAGAGCAGCACTGGTGCTGTGTGCATCTGCTTCAGGTGCTGCACCACTGGAGTGTGTGCGGTAGAGTAATAAATCAGCTGTAAAAAGTAAAAGCACATCATGTTTGAGAGGAGGAGTGAACAGCTGTGGGGAACTGCAGGTAGGGCTCCTTTTGGAGAGGGAGAACGTGATCAGCGAGTCAGCATTAGTTCATGTTTTATTTGGATCCATCTGGCACCCTCATTGCTATATGTTATGAACATTGTGAATAACTGCCTCTCTCCTCTCCTCCCCCTGATCTTCTCTGCAGTGGTTTCTAGTGACAGTGAGAGCGACTCAGAGTTCAGTTCCTCCAGCCTGGATGATAAGCCCTCACCTGCAGGGTCAAAAGGCTCACAAGGCGGAAAGCAGCAAGCAGGACTAGGTGAGGAGTTTTCTTCCTTGTGGCTGTAGGGTGGGAAGTGTAAAGTGCTTAAATATTTGGCTCTTGGCACTGTGGGGTTTGGCTCAGCCACTTGCCTGCCCTGCGCTGGTGCAGCACACTGGCTGTAGCTGTGCCAGGTGAGGATCTGATCCTTTCTCACTGGAATAGCGTCAATAGGTCAAACAGCTATTGGGTTGCTCCACTGTCAGCAGCCTTTCAGGGTCTGCCCTGGCAGTTGGGAGCTACTGCAGGTTACCTGGCAGCACATCTCCAGCCAGCTCCTCACTCCTGACTTTATAGTGGTGGGATCACCGCTGCTGTTTTAGGAGTAGAGCACAAGAAGTGGGTGTTGATCCTGTTCCTGAGGGTGTCTGGCTGGGAATGGGGAGGCTTTTAGGAGCACACACTTCTCTGTCATCCAGCAGCATCTCTCTGTTGTGTCCCTGCAGCACCCATCAGGGAGCCCAGCCAGGGCAAGGGCAGGGTGCTGGGGAGCACCCACTCCCCAAGTCTGTCGGGGAGCCGCAGCAGCCTGGGCAGTGAGCAGGGGGCTGACCCCAGTGCCACGGAGAGCTGCCACAGCGACCAGCCAGCTGACGGGCGAGACAGCGATGCCAGCAGCATTGTCCCTGGTAAGCTGAACCTCCTTTCTGGGCAGATCCATGCTTTGGGGGCTTACTTGCTTTGAAGCACAGCTTTCTCAGCTGCACACCTGGCAAAGCTGCAGCCCAGGATCACCTTTCCCTGCTGTTTTTCTCATGGCAGATGCTGTCACAACATTACAGCTCACTCCTTCCCTCTCCCCTGAGTGCAGAATTATTCTGCAACATGAGTAATTGTCTGAGGTGGGAGCTGCCTACACCACCTCCAAGAGAAGTGGTAGACTGAGTCTTTGTCCCAGCCAAGGCCCTGAGCTTCTGTCTGCCCTGCAGAGGTGGCAGAACTGATTGAGCGTTTACTGAAGGAAAGCAGAAGTCCAACAACTTTATTTTCCTAATGTTAGATGGCTCTTAAAGCCAAGAATGGCTCTTCCCAGAACTCTGCAGTGCAAGAAAAAGACACTTTTCCCCCCCTCAACAGCCTTGGAACAATTAAGTCACTGTGAGAGCAGAAGCTGCTATCACATCTGATCTGGAGCAGCTGAAAGAGATGCAAATGTGTTCTCTCTGCAGCTCCCACTAATCTAGTCAATAACCCCTTAAGTTATCGTTTAGTGGTGCTCTCACCAGTGCGTTCCTGCTGCCCTGTGAGCTGCTGCTGCTTTTGTTCCTGAGCCTGTTTTGTGCTGTGCATGTTGAGGCGTAAATTGGATTAGAGAGAGCAGGTTTATCCTCAAGTGTAACACGGAGTCATCGTCCCTCCTCCCCACACTTCCTGCTAGAAATAGCCGGCATAAAATTGTTTCTCTGCTCTTCCCTCTCTCCCCAAAGTTTCAGGCATTTGCAGTTTTCTTTAATTCTTGGTTTTGCAAAGCAAATCAGATGAGTGATACTTCTGCTCTATCTGTCATCTCACTGGATTATAGTGCTGTCCTGGACAGGGTGGTTTATTTTAAGTCCCTGTTGGCTGTGGCATTAATGACGTCTAATTGCTGTTGTGTGTTGGCTCTGGTGGCTGCTGAGCAGAGCTGCAGGTTGTCCTGCAGGGTTGAAGTGAGTGGTGGTGGGTAGCAGGTGTGACCAGAGAAGCTGTGGCTGCCCCATCCGTGGCAGTGTTCGAGGCCAGGCTGGACAGGGTTTGGAGCAATGTGGTCTAGTGGAAGGTGTCCCTGCCCGTGGCAGGGGGTTGGAACTGGAAGAGCTTTAAGGTCCCTTCCAACCCAAACCATTCTAGGATTCTGCGACCCCTTGAGTGCTTTTTCTGCTCGTGCTTCATGGCCATGCTGAAGTCTGGATGGATGCACACCTCTGAACCATGTGTGTGTACAGCACTTACCACTTTGGAGCTTTTCTGCCAGCTGTTGGAACTAACTGCTGCCTGGCCATGACAGTGCAAACAATCTCTCTAGAGGCAAAAAAATGCCTTTTTGCTGCTAAAAACCGTGTATGCAGAATTTGGCAGAAGGGGTCAGTGCTTTCCAATGGAATCTCTCCTTGCTAGGCAGGGGAGAGCTAAAAATGACAGGCAGCTTGGACATAGATTTAAAAAATGAAAACTATAGCAATCTCATGAGCCCAGTTATAATAGTCCCTGAGATGTAAGAGAGGATCTTGCTAAGGAAAAGGTTAAGCAAGGCTGGCTGACTAGAGAGTATCTGTAAAGGTCTTCATTATGTCTGGAGTCATTTATTTCCCAGTCTTCCTGCAGAAGAGGCTACTTTGTTCGGAGATGGTGCTTGCAGCAGGGAGTAGGTGGGGTAGCCTTGGTAGGAGGGCTCCATGGCCCCAGAGCCAGGGGAGGGGGGAGGCAGGGAGACTGCAGTGAGTACCTCTGCTGACATGTGCTGGGAAGGGAATGGAGCTGGTGGTGGTTGCAGTCAGCAGGCACAGGCCTGGGAGCTGATGGAGGGTGGCAATAGGCGGGGTTCTCTGTGGTGTTGTCACATCAGGAACCAGCCACCGGCCGAACATCCTCCTGGGCCAGGGAGCTGCCGTGGGCTTGCAGGGAGTTAGGTGACACTATGACTGTGGCTCTGTGACCAAAGGAGGTGGCAGGATGGGCTACAGGGTGGCTGGCTTGTCTTTGAGCCTGTCCTGTGTACAGCAACGTGAGTGCTGCTGAGGGCAGCCATAGAGACTCTACCAAAGGTCTCTCAAGGAGTTGAAGCTGGAACCTGTGCCTGTGTTATGTTTGCCATGGCTGCATGCTCTCTCCCACAGTGTGGGTCATATTCAGCGCTTCAAGATGGGGAGGAGGGAGGGAAAGTGAGTTTGTTTTCCTTCTGATGTGTTTGGGATGTGGCATTGCCTCCGTGCAGTGAGTGAGCAGCAGGGGCAAGCTCTGTCAGTGTTCATTTACTCTGAGAGCACTTAATGTGCCCAGCTGGAGAGATGCTGCCACGATGTGATCTATGCAGCGAACTATTGACAATCATGATCCATTACATATTGAATCTAGTAATGAGCATTATGCAGTGATATGAGTTGTGTGGCCTCATGTTCTGTGGAACTCTGTCAGGTGTTTTGAGCAGATCAAACATCCAGGAGGCTGCAGTACTGAATGCCCCCATGCTTTGCCAGGGGCCTGGCAGGAGCAGAAAATAAAGAGAAGAGCAAAACGAGTGCTGTAATACCCTAGGAAGTATCCTGCTTTGCAGAGGGGTTCATGTGCTTTGGGATGCTGGAAGTCTGAGATGTTCAAATGCTGGGATCCTCAGGACTGGTGACAGTGCCTCTCACCATCTTTAGATTAGAGCCTCATCTGCCTGTGAGAGGCTTTTAATGATGGGTTCCTCTGGATGCCACTGGTTGCCAAAAAACAGAGACTCCTTTTGCTGTTCATCTCTTTAAAGAGCCGTGGAGGTGACGTGTGCTGTACGTCAAGACTGGCATCTTCACTGCACATCTCCCTGCCTGTGGGATAGTCCCTGTGTTCTGCTCTGACCCAAAAGCAGAGCAAGGGGAAAAGATCCTTTCTTACTTAAAGCGCTGATCCTTACCTGCAGAATAGGGACGTTAAAAGGAGGTTATTGTTATCGCTTTTCTGAAAAGCTCTGTAACTTTATAACACTGTGTTGAGAGCAATTTTTGTTTCATATTAGCACCTCCGGTGGTGTTCTACCAGTGACTTTCTTTTCACTTCTTATTCTCACCTATGCTCTAATTCTGCTCTCAAGTGTGACTTTGCAGAACACTTTAGCATCCTTAAATCCTAGCCCACAGCCAGAACAGGGAATTAGAGAGTGGTACTGCAGATGCAGCTGCTGTCATAGTGCTTAGCTCTTTAAGCCTGAAGGCCAAGATGACAGCATGGTCGTGTGGCCAAGGGGAAACAAGGAGCTATTAAGAAGAGTTTGTAGGTTTCCAGTGTGTTGCTTTGGCTGGAGTTTGGTGAGGCAGATAATGAATCCTGGGGTTTGTCATAAAATGACTCATTGTCAGAGCTGCTCTGGGATTTAGGCAACCTCAGCCCATGAGCCAAAGTTTCAGAAGACAGTGGTGAGCTGAGAGGCTGCCAATTGTTTTTCTTTTTCCTAGTACCTGCCTTCAAAACCTTTCAAAAGCATTGTTTTCTGAGGGTCTGGTGTTTCTTCTTCTGAAGTTCCAGTTCTTGGAGGTGCCCACTGTGACATGGTAGCTGTTAAGAGGAAGGTCATATGCTGGTTTTCCTGGAGAATGTTTTCTTGTAAAGAGAATTCAATTTGCACACAGGAAAGAAGCACAATCTTCCTTTTCCCCCTTACACTCAGCTAGGGAGGTGACTCACCTTGTTCTGGCTGTACAGCTGATATATAAAGAGATGCCTCACTTTAAAAAAGAGCAAAATCCTCACTATTGCTAATTATGATATTTTTAATAAAGAAAGAAAATGTTAAGCAATTAAAGAACTTGTCAATATCTTATAGTGGTTTTCATTTGCCCATGGAGAGCTTTTACTGGCAGTACATCTTTGAGCTTGGACCTGGCTGCTGCAGAGCATAAACTGGACACAAAAAGGCACCTCTCCTCAAATCAGTAGCAAATTCTACTTCAGTGGGTCCAGTTAGTGGCGTTCTCAGTGTCTTCTCTTGGTTCAGGAGCAATACCAATTCTGTCTGGTATTCTATGGGTCACCTGAACAGTTTGCTGATAGGGAAGGGTGAATGAGCTTGGCATGGGCTGTGGGGCTAGAGAAGGCTCTGCTTTGTGCTTCAAAGAGGGGGTTTGAGAACAGCCACAAGATAAGCTAATCAACGAGAAGCATCCTCTGAGCACAAATCACAGTCTCCACATCTCTGCTTGTTTGCTGATGTGTCTAAATCATTAATACTTTAAGAGTGGTACAGCAGCTGGCAGTTAAACAGAGCCATGTTAAACAGTGGTGGTGTTGGGTCTGGGAGCTGAAAGGATGATGGCAGTACCTGATGGGGTATAAGAAACATCTTGGCTTGCAATCACAGTATGAGACCAGCTGGAAGGACCTCCAGAAGTAGTCATCAAGTCCAGCCTGGCCTCTTCTCCCAGGGTGCTAAAGCTGCAGCTTCTGGATGCTTCCCTTTGGCTGCTTGCTTTATAGCTGTCATGCTGGGAGAGGCTGGGCAGAGATGAGAGAAGGGCCTGAAGCTGAGAGAGATGAGCAGGAAATACTGCTTCAATCTCTCTTAATTTGGGGAGATTTATGCCCCATCTTTCACAAACTGACTGGATTTAGAAATGAGGTGGTGCTACTCTCTCTGTGGCTCAGTGCCTACCCGGCTGGGGTATGCATCAACTTTTGCTCATAAATATGCAAGCTGTTAATACATGACAGGCAGAGCCATTCTGCATTATTTTTGTGGCAGGATATTCTCAGGGCATCTTTGAAGTTAAAGCATGAACTTCTTTTTTTCCCTTCCATTCTGTTTCACGAATGTCTGTTTGCTCCCTCAGGAATGATGAGGAGGTAATATTTTGCTTCAGTGGGTCTAACTACTCCATTCCACAGAGGAAAAAAAATGGTTCTAACAGTAATTAGGCTCCGAATGGGATAGTAATTTCTTTAATGACTTTCTTCAAGGCAGTCTTTGAAGAGTTGACTTTTGTTTTCCTGCACTTGGTGAGAAAGTTGCTTAAATGTTTTCAGACTGCTTGATCCCTCCTCCATGTGAGCTGCAGGCAAACAGCGTAGGGCTGGCTTTGCACCGCAGTGGAATAGGTGGGTAACCATGCAAGGGAGCTGTGCTCACAACTCCTTCTCTTCTTCCCTCTGCCTTCAGCCTCTGCCTGCACTGAGGGCACAGGTTAGGAAGGAAGGGAGGTCAGATGTGGAGAGAAGACCCTCACCCACAGCCACCCTCTCCCTCCAAGCATCTGCCTCCTGCACTGGCTGCCTCATCAATCTTTGGGCACTGCTGTTTGTCCTCTCCCTTTGCTTAAAGCACAGGATTGAGTTTTCCTACTGCCAAGAAGGATGAGTTGTCCCTCTTCCACAAAGTTAAAAAAATGAATTGTGCCTTCATGGCTCAGAAGCTTTGAGCTGTCTCTGCCTCCTCATATTGGTACTGCAGAGCACCGAATGGCCCTCCTGTATTTATAAGTAAAGCATGATTTTGGGTAGTGACAGCATTAGGAAATGATTTAAGGTTTGCATTCTAGAGAAAATGCATTTGTAAATATTAACCTCAAAAGAAGCATATGCCCCTTATATGTTTTAAGGAATTAAAATATTTTCGTCCTCAAAAAGTGGTAGAACCAAAACATTTTCAGCTTTTTTAAGTCAGCCTTGAATTTAAAGTGAATAAAGGCTTGAGAACCTAAAAATAAATTACTTTCACTATTTCTGTAATTCTTTATGGAGTTTTAAATTGAAGACTTTTCCCTTGAAAATAGAGGAATGACAAAGACTCATTCTCTTGCCACTTTCACTCAATATATCTGGAAACAAGTCTGCTGCTGAAGATGAAAATCCTATTTTTGTGCCTTCTTTCACATTGCAGAGTTTGTGCTTTGGTCTTTGATCAACCAGCCTCTCTGGCCTCCTGCTCCCATGTCCTTAGACTTACTCTCTGCCTTTTGCGATACTTTTACTCCTCATGCTTTCCAGCTTCCTATTCAGCATTTTGCACAAAGCACTGAGGGCAGTAGTTGATGTCATCTGTCAAAACAAAGCATAAAGGAAAGAGCATGGGAAGTCAGTATTATAGAATCATATGGAAGTTAAAAATCTGGATTTTGGAGTCTTTGTAAACACTGAGAGATTTTATGGCTCAGGAGGTTATCTTTCAACTGGGACATCAGCCAGTAGCCAGTGGGAGGAATCTGCAGGACTCCCTGTGCCTTAAACATTTCACATGAATGCAGTGACTGGAAAAATGCCCTGTCTTTTTTCTGAGAGTGAACATTATTTGTGTCTCCTTCAGTTCAAAAAAGGTGGAGAGAAGTTAGCACTGACCCACCACTGTCTTAGAGCTCTGCACATTGCCAGCCCCACATTTCACCCCGTGCACTGGAAGCAGCATGTCCCAGCAGAACCTGAGTTTCACCAGGGGCTGCTGAAGTGATTAGCTCAGGTTTGTTTAGTTGACATGAGCCAGAGTACCTTCTGCAGTACAGCATTGTTATCCTGCACCCATCCCCAGCCATGGCAGGGACTGCATTCTACCATGGCTCCTGTCCATGGACAGGCACATGGAGGGCAGGAAGACCATGTGGAGGACCGGCTCTGTGGCACACAGATGTTGTTCACCTGGCTTGGAAACCTCTGAGAGCTGAGGCTTGGCTTCCTGTCTGACTTGGCCCTTTGAGGGAAGCGTAAACCAGAGGACCAATTCTAACAGTACAATTCTTTTCTTTCTCTTTCTTTCACCATTTCTTTCCCCTGTCTTTTCTTTCTTTAATAAAGTTTAATGGGCCCTGACTGCTGACAGAGTGTGGAGTAATGATGCATAGATGTTCTCTTCATTATTATTTTTAGGAAGCTGTTAAAATGGCACTGAGCGTGTAAAAGCAACGTAAAATAATAACTTCGTCAAGTCCTCTTCCCTTCACTGCTTTCCAAACAAAACTTCTGTCTTTATGTATTTTGAAGGCAAATGGTGCATCCACACCAGAACACGACGCTGATGGAGGTGAAGATGGAGCTGCTTTGCCTGGATCCAGCGCTTGCCCCTTGCCCACTCCTGTACACCTCACTCCAGACAACAGCTGCTGCTGCTGGTGACTTCATGATGCTCTTGCACAGGCATTAGCAACACGATGGCACCTGGGGAAGCACTTGCCTGTCCTCCCTGCCTCACTGACTTGGTTTATGGTTTGGTCTGATTTCCCCTTCTGCTGACTGACTTGCACTTTGGGGTGCTGCTCAGAAAAGGGTACTGTGCTGTGCAGTGCTGCCATGGGGTCCAGACCTATGTTTCTTGGAAGGGATGCACAAAGTGTGTTCACAGGAGCTGAAGAAACATGTGCTGCCTCTGCTGTTCCTGGCTTGTCAAGCCCAGTCCTGGGTTCAACTCCTGGTCTTACAGTCTGGCTTTGCAATCTTCAGAAGAAAGGGAAATTCACCCCTATATCCCTGAAAGGATGTGTGAGGAAACTGCAGCCCTTCTACTGCTGCTCAGCCCAGGGGTGAATTTCCCTCTGTGAGCCAAAAGGGTGAGACTAGGGCTTTGATTTGACTTGACTCCATGGGAGCAGGATGTTAACCCTTGTGTTTCTTGTCGTCGTTGTTCTGGTTTGATATGAGTTTGGTGGAAGCATCCTGAATCAGTTGGCGAAGTCGTGCTCCTGTTCACTTCCACTGAGGTCTCTGTGATAGGGCTATATGCTCAGGAGGACACTTCAGGTAGTAAAGAAACACTCAAAAAAGTTCGCTGTGAATTTTTTGGTCCTCCTGGCTGTGCACTGGCTTGTGTGTCCTGTAGTGGTGCTTTGCCAGTGGGATCTGGGCATTGCGTGTGTGCTCTGTCTCCTGGTGTGAGAATGCCCACTGCCCCATGGCCCGCTGGCTGCCTTTGTGTGTCCAAATAGGATAAAAGCTTCAAATTACTTTATCTTATTAAGCATTGCAGATTTTCCTTCCACATGCATACCTTTTCATCTCTTGCATTAGTAGAGACCTTTGTTTTGCCTTTTTCCTGCAAGTCTTGAGCATCTGGCTGACTGTGATGGTATCATCATGAGTCAGGCTGTAGAAAGCTGTGTGCCCTGGTCCTGCTTATTCTCCAGGATGGACAATATCCTTCTAAGGCCTGACAGATGAGAAAAATTAAATTACCTGCCATCTCTTGAGCAATTAGATCTTTGAAGGCCTGAACAAAACCCACATTAAGCAAGTAGGAGTCTGTGGATTTTATTAAATGCTTTCGATCTGACCTGTCTTTAGCAGAATAAACAAAGGATTTCAAAAAGTTCCTTCTGAAGTCATGGATTTAAAGGCAATTTGTGCCTGTTAATGTCAGCCTTTCCCCTTGGTTATTACTCCTTTGTTTTGTTCTCCTTTGCTGCTGGGTGCTTTGTGGTATATGCTCTTACAGACGGCTGCAGTATGAAGATAAATGAGATTGGGTGTTGGAACACTCTAACAGGAGATCGGAAATCAATCCTTGACTTCCCTTCTAAATGACCATGGTCCAACAGAGGAGCATTCCTTTACTGCTTTTCTCATTACCACGCTATGGCAGGTTGCTGGGAAATTCCTTCCAGCTCTTCCTCTGTGATCTGATTCTACCCTCTGAAAAATGAAAACAAAACTTTGGATGATGTGGGCTGTTTAAGATGACATAAAGAGAAACCACATAACGTGGGCTTCACAACACTGGTGTTGAAGAGAGCAAGGAATGAGGTTGTACTCCACCAAGGGATGCTTTATGTTGTGGTCTGTGTTTAAACCTGGCCATTGAGACTCAACCAGCAGCATCTCTGAAAGGGGTAATGCCAAAATTATTATTATTTCTGAAAAAGTAAATCCAAAAGTCAGTTTTTGCTGAAATGCTGGTGTGATTTCTGAGCTGAAGCTGTGCTGTTTCTTCTGTGAGCTGTACGGTCTTCACTTTCAGAAGTGTTCTGCCACCAAAATAAGTCCTGTTATGGCTTGGAGCTTTTGACAGTCCTACTGAGGCTGTCTTGCTTGCACTGTCATTACTGCAGTGCCTTAGACAGTCTGGCCTGACAGCCTGAGTTAATTTTATAGAAGAAGGAGAAGGAAAAGGACACTTAAAAATTGATTCAGTTTTCTTTAAACCTGTTACTTTCTCATAAAAAACTACACTGGAGTTGGAAGTAGTTTTTCAACCGGAGCATGTAATTTCGAACTCTTTCTTATCCTTCATTCCTGGGCAGTGCAGGCAGGTATGCTGTGTTTTCACTCCCACTCTTACTTCCCACAGAGTTTACCACACTGTGGGTTGCCAGCTCTGCACAGGAACCTGGTAATCTTTGCTGGCTTACTGTGCTGTGTTGAGGCATGGGTTTGGGTTTTTACTGAGACTAGGTTTCATATAAACAGTGTCAGGGATAAATCTGGGACTGCCCTTGTAGCAGTGAGACTGGAAACTTCTTACCTCTGTATTTTACCTTCATGAGGTAGTCCCACGAGTTCAAACCAGAACTGTTCAGTCATCTGTGGAAAAACTTGTGGATTGAGGGAAAGATATAGCTCAGGAGAACATGATGTGCCCACATGTGAATGTGATGAAGGGACAGCAGTAGCTCATATTTTCTATTAAAGACCTCTTTTCCCTTTGTCGCATCTCTCTTAGTTGTGTTTTGCAGCTTTCATTGGAATATTATCCTAAAGCCCTACCATTTGTCAGCCTTTTGAGTTGGCTCAAGGTGGACAAGAAGGGCTCAGTGAATAGTGCTTAGTCTGCTCTTGTCATTTGTATTTCTTTTATTACTTTGTTGCTCTTGTCTCCATCCCTTACAACTTTTATGTAGTGTATTACTACTGGAAACAATAAAGCTTTGGCTCAGTAACAACTGCTTGCCATTCTTGAAACAGTAAAAAGTTTTTTTCCATTCCCAGGTTGCAGATACTCTCCAAATCCTTGGGCTGGCTCCAGCAAGGAAAGAAGATGCTCCAGCCAGTGGAATGGTGATTCACGTGGCTGGAGCCTAATTGAATTCTGCACTTGAAAGTCATCTTTTGTCTTGCCTCTCTTTAGTACCTTGTGGTGGCAATGGCAGGGGGACACAGGAGTGCTCCTCAGCCCCTCTGTGGAAGGTTTCCACTTAGGATAAAGCAGCACTGATTGCCACTCTGTCAGGTGCTGTCCCCACAGCCTTGCTCAGGTTTGACAGTTGGGGTCCATTTAACTTTGTCTACAGCGCAGTGTCTCAGCATTGTTCACCAAGAGTGTGCAGCCCTGGCTGCTCAGCGTTCTCTTCTACTTGGCATTCAGCTTCAAGGTTTCAAATGGCTTTTTAATCTGTTTTTGCTTTTCCCATTTTAAAGAGCCTCGATAATTGCCGTTGGGATTGTTTTGCTGGGGAGCTGCCATTAGTCCAAGGATGAAGTGTGTCAAGGACTAACCATCTCTTACATTGTTCCTTCCCGCCTCTGCTTACCATGACAACAGCCAGTACACAGGAAAGTCAACTGTGGGATCCAAGTCAAAAAACATTGGCCATGAATTGCCAAGTTGCCATGTTTGCTTTTTGCAGCTGTAGATTGAGGGGAAAGGGGTTGCTTTCTCTGCGGGAGCTGCGCGTACTAGTTTAACATAGCTGAAGCAAATGAGCTGCCAGCTGGTGTTTAGACAATGTGTTTCTGGCCATTACTGAGTCGGTCAGCAAAGGCCCTGGACTATGATCTGGAGTGTTTGGACAGTGACCCAAAATGGCAGATAACCTCTGCAGACAGCTGAAGTTCACTTGTAAAATAAAACTTAGCAGCAGTTGCTCTTCTCTCTTCCCTACCCCTCCCAGATGTTCCCTTCCAGGGGAGAGGGCTGGTGGCAGCAATGTCACACCAGCACACCTCTCCCATTTATTCCTGCCACCACTCCCATCGCTTTGTTCCTCTCCATGATGGAGACTGCTTTTCCGATCATAACGCCTTGTTTCCACAGGCAGGTGTGATTGACAGAGAGTTCAGGAAAGTGTTCTTGAAGGGCTGATGCTGCAATCAAGCAATGATACTTTCAGCAGGTGCAGGAGGGCAGGTGACAGGTAAGCAACTTGGAAGAATTTTATCTTGAGCTGCTCATTCAGATTCCCTCCTGACCGTTGCCTCTTATTAGCAGTGTATTCAGGTAGTGCTAAAAATGCCTGTGATGCTTGAGAGGCACAAGATGAGGATTTTTCTGTCTAGCTCCATAACAGTGCAGACAGGAACACAATGCGTGCTGCCTGCAGTCCTTGTACACCCCTGCCCTGCACCTTTCTCCCTGCACAAATATTTCCTCTCGTTATCTTCATAGCAAAACATTAAAGGAGGCAGCCTCATGGCTCATGTAACTCACTGCTGTAGCCTGTGTCCTGCTGCCAAGCAGCTCCTAGGATGTCCATGAGCACCCCAGGGCGCTGCTCTGATCAGTGCCTGGGAGCTGCACATTTGAGGGATGAATTCAGATCCCCTCAAGGAGAGGTGCTGTACACACTCACCTCCATGCTTTGCAGAGGTTCTGTGAGTTTGTTTGAAGGCATCCGTTGTGTTTCCTTTTCTTTCCACTGATTTCTGTCTGGCACTGGAAGCTGTTTGTAAAATCTTGGAGGGATTGTTGCTCTTGTTTTCCCTCTCTGGAATGAGTGCCTCTACATGATGTATCTGTATTTTGCCAGGAAGGATGGATTGTGGTTTTAAAGTATTTTTGTTGTGGACTGCATCAGTTTAACAGTAATTGTTGTGCTCTGAGCCCTCTCTTGGCCCCCAGCTCTAAGCTGTTTCCTTCTAGATGCTCCCCAGGTACTCTGTAGTTGACCAAATGCAGCAAACAGGTGTCACCACCTCCCTTTAATCATCAAGTCTCTTACCAGCCTAATCACTGTAAGCAGTTATTATCTGGGGCTGGGGACTTGCAGCTAATCAGTGCCTTATCAGGGCAATCTGGGCAAGGGGTGTTGGCAGAGACACCTTCCCCCTACTAAGTGTGAATGATTTCTGCTTTCAGACTAATTATCACAGTAGTGTGGCCGCTTTTAATTATTTGCTGTTATATACCTCCCCTCCTGCTGCTGTGCCCCATCCCACTGGAGCAACCATTTATGCAGGAGCAGCCACATTCTGGGCTTGGATTTTGGGGCTGGATTTTGGAGCTGCATGGAGAGAGCACAGCTCTGAGACTGGTCCTTGCTTTCCAGTGCTGCTCTGCTTTGTAGTAACAGCCCTGCACCATGTACCCCAGATCAACTGCTGGTGCTGGCTCTGTGCTGGGTATTTCTGAGGTTCATTCACCCCCAAAAGAGTCCGCAGACTGATACATACCCAACCCCAGGACAAAGACAGCAGCTGGGTCACTGAGAGTGGCTGTGCCCAGCATTATTTATATGTCTACTAGTGAAGCCAAGCTCAAGCGATGGAGAAAATCTCGAAGAACAGCTGAGCCCTGCTGCAGGATTGCAGAGGGCAAGATCTGGACCCTGGGTGAGCAATTGTCAAGACACTAATGGGACAGGTCTTCATCTTCAAATGACACTCATGCAAAATTAAACTCCTCCAAGCAATCACACCGTGACCATTAAAATGGTGCCTTGGAGGACAGAAAGATAAACTGAGAAATGCAAATTAGGGATGTTAATCTTTCTGGCTATGTCTGGGAGGTACCTGTTTAATTAGCATCATTGAACAGCCTTGATGTAGTACGTGCTAAGTAGGAAACTTGCCAATTTTCCCCTGTTTTGATAGCAGGTGACTAGTGTTCTGTTTGAATTTCCACCTTGTGATTGTTTTTCTGTACTTGCTGAAGTCGCTGTGTTGTGTGTAGCATGAGGAATTAGCTGTTGTCACCTAGGCTGATCAGATGCCTCTGCACCAGAGAGGAGCTGCCCGCACTGTCCTGCCTGAGCCCTCGGTAGTCATGGACATCTTTGCATCGAAGAGCTGAGGGATTGCAAAGATATTGTGTGGTGGAGTTCATGTGTTTAATCATGAGTTTTGGTTCCTGTCCTCTTGGAACACAGAGGTCACTTGCCATGTGGAAATTTTAAAAGGGCTTTTTCTCCCTGCTGTGTTGGAGGAAGGCTGGGGAGGGAGAACAAGTTCTGTTCCCTGCAGAGGACTCAGCCACGTGGCTGGGATACAAACCCAGCCTCTCTCCAAGGGCTGAATGTGAAGGATGCCCTATGTGGGGTTGCAGTGAGTTGCTCATGCTTCTCTGCTCTGCTTCTAGTCCCAGTGAGCTGGGACCCCCGGTGTGAGGTGCTGAGCCTGTAAGAGCCGCATATGTTAGCCCTATGTAAAAGACAGTCATCAAGGCATGGGGGAGCCTTCTGCCTTGCAAGCACCCTCTTGTACAGCTCTGCTGTGGGCTTTGGGGATTTATTCATGTGATGAATATCTGCAAGGATTTGGGTTAGGGGGTTACTGAGCCTTTGTTTCTGTATCACCCCAGTGTATTTCAGCACTCTGCTAATTGGTACCGCTGTAACATGAATCCTTTTGACACCAATACGATAATGTTTGTGAGTAATTGGGTGTTTGGTCTGGACCTGCCTTCGGAATTGCAGGCGAGCATCCAGAGGTGCTGCCATCTCCCAGGCATTGCCTCCCCAGGTTTGCATCCTGCTCTATTCATTCTGGGAGCCTCAGTATCATGCTATTTAGGAGATCACTGTTACTGACCTGTCACTGTGGGAGACAGTGGGATTAGGATGATGGAGTGGTTGGAGGGGATAAACAATAATGAAGCTACATCGGCACAGCCAAAACAATGCCTTTCTCTTTCATGTTTTCCTTTTCCTGTCGGTTTGCTATTCAAGTGTAATAAGATCAGTGCAGATAATTTGTGTATTCATACAAAACATAATTTTCCCTCCTGTGCTTTACCAGCTGCACTGCAGTTGGAAAGACAAATATGCACTTTCTTTTGCATGGCTATGAATGGGTGCATCTGTTCCTCAAAGATAGGGAAAGGAGGGTGAAAGGACTGGAAAAGAAGGGAAGAAAGCAGATGCAGCCCATTTCATTGCCTCTGTGGAGAGGGGAGTATACAGGAATCATATTTTTTGCAGCATGGGCTCAGTCCCACAGATGTTTTTAAGAGGTGGGCGAGACACCAGCATGTGGGAAAGGCAGAGAAAAGGGTTTTGTTCAATGGGGGAGCAGCTCATGGAAGCACAGACACGCTGCAGGGGGGGCAGGGATGCCCGTGGGAGCTGAGCCCCACCTTCGTCAAGGTCTGCAAACCACCATGCAAGGACAGCCAGAACTCTGCACAGGGCTGGTTCTGCTCCTTCGGGCGGCAGCCAAGAGAGCACAGCTCTCTGCTGTGGGCACTGGTTCTGCCCTCCTGGTTCTGCCTTGCTTCAGCTCTGCCTGGGGCTTGGCTGGGAATATCAGGGCAAAGGTTGGAGCCAAGCCGGGCTGTGCTTGCTCCTCCCTAGCTGGAAATCACCACTGCCTCGCTCCGTGGGCTCTTTCCCTTCCTATGCCAGGAACTTTCCCTTCCTATGCCTGAACTTTCGTCTCCACATCCTCCAGGCCCTGCCTGACAGTCCTTGCTGGAGGTCCAGCATCCCCACTGAAGGTGCAGGACTAGGGGTTGTACAGCAGTGGACCTAATTTATTGGGCTTTTTGTTTTTCCTTTCTTCTTTCTCTTTTCTGAGACAGCCCCACTGGAGAGGCCAGGACAGGGAGAAAAGGGGTTTAATTTTCTCCTGTTATCTGGTGTCTCCAGCTGTGAGCCACACTGACAGCCCTGGGCTGATCAAACACTGAAGCAGCTGCCATTCAAGGGCCCATCTACAAGGCAATAAATAATGTGAGTGCTCTGCCCCTGCCTGAGCCCATATCCTGGAAGCAGTGCACCAGTACATTCCCTTCTCCTGTTGCCTTGTTGGGCACCTACCTTCATTGCTTGTGACACAAGGTCATTAAACATTAACAGCTGGCATTGGCACCTAATGACACAATCATGTGCAAATGTGTTCTGCCAAGCAGGAGTTTTTTAGCCAGGGATTCTGGTGCTATCCATCCCATTGTGATGGAGTCCTTCTGACCCCTCTGCCAGATTGGTTTCTACTTCTCATGAGCTTTGTGAACCCAAAAGGTTACAAATATGGGAACTGACCACTGCTTTTGGGTGAAAGACAATGCACTCTATTGAAAATAAAGGGTAAGAGTTTTCCAAATCCACTGGGAACTTCTCAGCTGCCTTCCAGCCAAGGGTCTTGGCCTGGTTTTTACAGGTTAAAATGTACCCATTTAATAATTTGAGTCATTAAAGCAGGGCAATGCTGAGGGCTTTGAAGCTGTATGAGGCCAGTGGCAGAGGTGGTGAGTGGGAGCTGGGTAGTGACAGGACATGCCATTTTCCTCTCCTGCTGTGCTGCAGTGACAGGGGTCATCGCTCTTCACTGGGAGATGCCATGCAGCCATGGGAGCACACGGCTGATCCAACTGTGAGGTGGGACAAGGCTTTGCTGGGCATGGTGAGGCTGAGAGCAGGGTCCCTGCTGGCCAGGTTCCTCCAAGTCAGCAGCTTCTTCATGCTGCTTCTTTTCTTTCCAGTTTCGTCAGCTGCAGGAAGTAGCATAAACCAAGAGGATATGGGTTGGTTTGAGTGAACAGACCCCGCAAATAACAGATGATTTTTGTCTGAGCAGTGCTTTTATTTGCATGGCACCAGGTAAGGGAAGAGAGGGCTGCTCCAGCTCACCACATCCCAGCAAACTTCCCACTGAGCTCCCTGCAGGACTTGCTGCTCTCATTGCTGTTGATTAGTTCAGGCATGTTTAATCCCAAGGGCACTTCAGGGTTTAGCTCTTTGCATCATGCAGGCCAGCACTTGGGGATAAGTCACTGTAATTCACAAAGCTTTTGGTGGTGGTGAGGCTTGTGGTTACTGAGTCTGGATGGAAATGGTTTGGATGCTGCCGGGCTGGCCTCTTTTCATGTCAGTGTTTAGAAGGAGCACAGCAGCAACTTCTGGGGCTGGAGATGCCCAGGGAGTGAGCATGCACCTTCTGATCCATCCCAACTCATAATTACCAGGTCTGAGAAGGGACTGGGTAATTCCTCATGCAGCTCTACATTACAAAGGCATTTAGGGGCAGATAGTCAGTGAGCTGCTCCACTGCCTCCCTCCTGCCCTGTAATTTTGTGGGTGGGTTGCAGCACTCTGTGCTCAGATATTACTGCACTACCTCAGTGCTGGAGCAGGTTCTGCTGAAGAGGCCAGGCGGGGAAACTGCTTATTTCTTACAGCCATATAAATCAGATGATGCCTACAAATTGTTGCAATGCGGCTTTGAAGGGAATTTTGTCTTTCTGTTGGTTGCGGAGTCCATATTTCTATGTTAAGAAATCAGGAATCAAGTAATTGACTCTGTCTCCCTTTTGCTGTAAAATCAAGTAATTGAATCAGAGATCACGCGATTTAAAAAAAAAAAAGGAAGAGGAAAAAGAGTTCATTTTGGGTTCCCTTTATTGGCCTCTTAAATCCTGAGCTTTGCAGCCTGCTGGGAGTGTTTTATTGAGCTCTTTTCACAGCTGTGAGTAGGATGGATGTAACTGCCCATTACCCTGGGACCCAGGAGCTGGGCTCTCAGGAGGCAACAGAGTCCGTGGGGAGTGGGAAGAGGACAGTTTTAGCCTGAGTGACCCCAATGCTGAGGCTGGGGGTGCCTTACCCCTGCAAGGGTTATGCCTATCCCAGCTGAGGTGTAAGCTGTGTAAGACCCTGAGAAGGAAAAATTGCTGGGTTTTTGGTATCTGGGTGGCCTGGTATTGTGCCTGACAGCAGGAGATGGTCCCTGGAGTTCAGCTGCCAATGGCCGTGACTGGTCACCTAGAAAGTTGCTGAGAATGCAGCTGGACAAGCTTCATTGAGATGCAAATGAATGTAAATTCATGTAAACATATGTCTTGATGCAGGTAGCAGCTCGTGCCCAATTTATGCAAATGTCCTAATCCAATAATGCTAATGTCATGATTATCCAGCAACCTGATGCTCATTAATATGGTTCCGTGGCTCTTACACCCATCACTGTCAGTATGATTATGCTGAGGCACAGACTTGTAGTGTCCCTGGCAAGTGGAGCAGGTCTCAGAGAGGGAAGGGGACACCCAGCTCAGGGTGGGAGTGGGAAGGACCATTCATCTCTCTGGTGAGGCCCAGAGGTGCCACGTGTCCTGCGGTGTACCCTCCACGTGCCTGTCCAAGGTACCACCTGGCTGTCATGCTCTCCTTGGGAAGCCCTTCCTCCCAGAAGGAGACTCAGAGCAGATTTCACAGTCCACAAAAGCCTGCAGAGTAGCTAAACTAGCATTTCTTGATATCCATCGCTGTGATCAGATGAACAGGGCTAGCAGGGCCATCTAGTGACTCCTCTGGCTGCTTAATGACCTGGGAGGTGCCTCCCCTTTAGATGGGTATAATTTTAATGTTCGTGTGGTGAACCATGCTCCTGTACCTGTCCACCTCTCCCTCCATCTCCTTTTTGGTTTTTGGCTGGTGTCTATCCCTTGTTCTGCAGCTCTGTTTTCCCTGATTCACTACAGAGCTGGAAAATGCTCAAGCTTTCCCACAGTGGAATGGAAATTTGTCCTGTGTTGCCTTGGGTCGGGTGACATAAGGTCAGCCAGCTAAATAGCCCGTCGATGCGAGAGGAGAGAGATCCTGCAGGTTGGCTTGCCTTCCTTAGTGCCAACGGGAAAGCTGCTCTCTGGGCAGGAGTCTGCTTGTCTCGGCTGTGGCCTCGATTTCTTTGCTGCTAACCCGCAGGTGCCGGTGTAGCTGCTTGCCGGGGCACTGCGGGGCTTCCTCGTCACCGGCTGCTCCTGCAGCTTTGTGCCGGCTGGCAGCCATGGATTGCTCCGAGCTGCCTGCCCCTGGGAAGGGCTCAGCCCAGGCTTGCAGTGCAAAATTGAACAGCCCTGCCCAGTTCAGGTAAGCTGGGGCTGTTTGCCCCCTCCAGCAGCCTGACCCCATAGTAGATACGGATTTGTCCTCCTTTGTATGACTCCAGGGCTTTTCGTTTTGCTTTTTCATTTGTGTTGCTTTTTGCAATGCTAGCATGATGCTGGGATTTGTGGATGGGGCCAAGAAAATGACCTGGCAGCTGATTCTGTTGCAGCTCCCTGGGGCTAGTTGACCCCCATGGTCCAGCGGTGGACAGGACAACTCTCAGCAGCTTGGAGGAGCAGCAGCCAGGACAGAGCTCCCCCAGCCATTGCAGGGCTGTGACAGGTACATTTACTGCACTGAGTATCAGCACTGAACGGGGGCTTTGGTTAGATTGCTTTTGACAGGATGTCGTTAGCCTGATGCGTATGTGGGAGAGGAACAGCTATAATGCTCTCTTAATGCAGCCAAATTGCTCTTTAATTCTGCAAAACCAAGATGCTATTTCATGAATCCCCAAAGCTCACTGTGCATCATCTTGATGCTGCCGGTTATCAGTGGCCTTTTCCCTCTGCATCCATCTCCACGTTCTTGGAGCATGGGGTGGGAGCAGTCCTGCCCTTGCCTCCATGAAGCTTGGCGGCTTTCCGCCCTCACTTCGCTTCATGTGTGTTAACCCTGGAAGCTAGTGGTGACTCCTGAAATGCCTCTTCCCATAAAATGTGAACAGAAAGTCTAGCAATTTCTATAGCAACAGGGCTGGGCCCTAAATGCTGATGTTAACTCTGTTTCTGGACATCTGTGGAGTCTGAAGGGCTGAGTGTACAGGAGGCAGCAGTGCAACTCTCCAAGCCAACACTCACTGCTTGTCCCAGCCACTGTAGGGTAAGATACTACTGCAGAATAAACATCAGGCTTTGCCCCAGCTGCCTGGGAAGTCTGGAGAAGTGATGCTGTCATCCTCCTGCAGCTGGGAGACAGTCGAGAAGGGAAGAGGTAAAAGCAGGGTAAAACTTCTAAGACACGTCAGCTGGATAATCTCAGAGGACATTGACTCCAGCTCAGAAAGGCACTGAGAGCAGATAAAATTAGCCTAATAAGAGTTGATGCTACACAGAACTCTCCCCTCCATTGAATTTACGTTTAGCTTACAGGCACATAACAAAAAGAGCCAACATGACGCAAAAAGGTGGCTTTGCCTGGCCTTGTGATGGCAAAACCCTGCTAACTCTGGAACCCAACGACCATGAGGGAAATAAGAGCAAAAAGTTAAGAAAGGCTCATTCCTCATATTTACAGCAGCTGGTTATCTACTGTGGTTGATTTGCGGGTGGATAGGGTGCTGGAAATGGTACATCAGGGTGGAGGTGCACATTTTTCCTCCCTGAAGATATTTCACAGGACTCCAAAAACCAGTGCATTAAGATTACAAAACAAAACACCAACTATTTTGGGATTCACATCGAAATGGCAACATATGCTACACATTAAACATCAGCCCCTTCTGAAAGTTTAGCTATTCTGGGCCCATCCTGAATGGCACTGAAGATCCACAGAGAGCAGATGCCTCCCTACCTCCTCCTATCCTCTTGGAAGCTCCCTTGCCGGTCCGTTTGTGGGTAACAAAGTGCTAGTGAGGAAGACGCCATCCACCTTTGCTACTAGCTGGGTGTTTCATAAGGTCTCTGGGAACCTTCAGCAGTATTTTGAGGGGAGAGGGCTCTTTCTTGCTGGCATTTGCCCTTTGCTTGGCTTTCTGATAGGGTTTGTTTGTGTCTGCTTTATAATAGAGTGTGGGCTGTATTTTACCACAGTGATTTTGTTCTCAGCTAATAATTGCTGGTTACATCCGGTTGAATGATGGTTGTTAGCAAGGCCTGTTGTAGCACAGATAACCTCGGGTATTATTCATGCAGAGGGGCTGTGGGGACCAGGGTGCACTGGGACATGGGCACTGCTGGGGAGCCTTAATCGGCACAGCCTGGAGTAAGCTTCTTAGGATTATTTAGCCAAGTTTCCTAGTTATCATTATTATGATTGCTTTATTTAGCAAATGGAAAGGATGTTTAACCAGGTAGGATTCACAATGCACTTGGTGGGCTCAGCCAAGCCTTCCCAGCAATTGAGGGCAGAGATCTTTCAGGGGAAGCCTCCTCATTGGCAGTAGCCGTGCATCAACCAGAAGACAGTGCCTGGAATGAGCCAAGGAGCAAAGCACGTGTTGCTTTCCAATTAACTCCCTTCCCATGCGTGCAACTACACTAGAGCTAAGCTTATTCAAAGAAGAAATAAGTATGTTTCGCACAACAAGCAGGGTGGACTGAAGACAATAAGTTCCTGAGTTGCCCCAAAGGGAAGGAGGGGTCTCTTCCAGCAGCATTAGCAGAGCTGGGCTGGCAGCATTGATATCCCCTGTTCCTGCCTCTGCCACCAGATTGAGCTGGTGTTATCTGCTGGCACCCTCTCATGCCTGAGGCTGTGGGTACTTGTGGTTTAACACAGACTTAAAATGGTTGGGAAAAAGCAAGCTAGGGCTGTGCAGGCTTGTGCTGCTTAGTGTCACCTCCCTGGGTGACTGTCAAACCTCCCTGTTCCCAACCTACAGTGTGAGTCCCCCTGGGTTCATAAGAAGGCTTTAATTTGGCATCATCTATGCACTCTTCAGGCTGATGTCTTTTCCAGCAGCAGAGCAGAGGGTTTCTGTGATATTGTTTGGGTTTGAGCTGAGAAAGTTTAAATAAAGAGGCAGTGGGTCAGTCATTGACTCTGGGAAGCGATGGGATGTGCAGTTCTGCTGCTGTGCTTTTCATTTGAAAGGAATTGATTAAACTGGAATCAGCCCCTGTTCTTGTTGATTTAAATCTGGAGTATCCAACAGCAGAATTTGATGCTTAGTGTTTGAAACAAATGTGGTTGAAGTGTGTCCTGAGGACAGCCTGTATTTTTGGATGCTTGTTTAATCTATGTGCTACTGTTTTGTTTGCTGTAGGAATCCTCCTTCTGTTTGCCCGTCTGCGTAGCGCCGGCAGGGCAGCTCCTTGGTCACAGAAGCTGGGCTGCTGCATGGCTCTGCCCTGGGCATGGGGTGAGTGAGTGGCACGGGGTTTGCTTGGGATGTGCTTAAGCCTCTGCTGTTCCCTGGTTCAGAACAACATGGAAATTAAACCTGGATTAGGCTGTCCTCGGTCAGGATGCTTTTCTGAGCCTGGGCTGGAGTTGGAGTGATTTTTCCTGCATCCTGTGTTCCAGCTCTCTTTATGGGATGCTTCTGGCACACCAGCCCATGCCCTCATCTGGTGTGAGCAGCCAGATCTCTTTGTTGCACCTCAGAACAAGCCGCTGAAGTGCATTGTCATGGGTCTTGTCCCAGCTTGCACACACCACTGGGAGGAAACATGGCAGTTGACAGGGACAGTGTGTTTTTCCCCATCATCCTATTCCTGCTGTGATGTTGACTCTGTGGTGGCCACTGTCGCCTTCTCTGAAGGTGCCTCTCTTCATGCAGGGATGGGGTATCCCTCTGCAGAAAGGCTTGGCTCCCTGCCAGCCAGAGCTGTCACTTCCACTGCTGGAATCAGCAATGTAATGTATAAACGGTCTCTCCCTGCTCTTGTGGAGATGCAAGGATGCCAGCTTTCCCGCTTTTGGGAAAATGAAGGTCATGTGTGTAGGCAATGACAGTAGCTCTGAATCACCCCAGCAGAGCGAGGGATCAAATCAAGTCACGTTCCAGGGCATTAGACAGACGGTGGGAATTAAAAGCTTTACCTGGAAACTGGCTTTGTATCTCCAAGCCCTACTTTTGTCTCCTAGCCCAGCTCTCTATTTTTGTCCCTTTTACCTTCCATGTTGTCATGTGTCATGCCAGTCCTAGGTGCCTGGGTGTGCCATATTTGGGGAGCCCTCAGTAAATATTAGGCTGTGCAGCCTAGGAGGAAATATTCAGGCAGTATGAGAAGGTAGAAAAAGTGTGGTTTATCAAAAAGCAAGCTGCTTTGGGACTCATTAAAAGCTAAGGGAGAGCTCCAGCTGCTTTCAGTAGGCTTGTGATCAGTCAGAGACTAGAAAGTCCCATCTGGACTATTAGCAGCAAGTCTTGGTTTTGTTTCTTTCAGTCTGTAAGGTCTGGGGACGCAGTCTCCTTTGGGGGCCAGTCCTGCCTTGGCAGCAGGGAGGTTTGCGTACTTCAGCTCTGTCTTTGCTTTTCCCTTAATCTGGTCTTCATGTGCACCTTGCCCCTTATGTCTTTGGTCGTTCTCTGCATCCCAGGGTGAGGTGAGCATCTCCCATCATTGCTTTTGGGCCATGGCTATGGACTGTTAGCACTGCAGGGCAGCCTTTGCAATGCTGCATGACACAGGAGGCAGAGCTCAGCGGGCTCACCTTAACCTCCAGAGCCTTGACTTCCTGACCTGTATAACAATCCTTGTCTATTTGGGTCTCATGTTCTATGGGGAAACATTTAAAATAATGATGCTTTTGTAATGATGATAATAATATTAGGCTGTCATATGTAACTTAATTTTATTTATTTATTTATTTATTTGCCCTTTCTTAGAGGAAATTGCTGCTATTTTCTGGGCATAGGGCCCAATTTTTGTTCATTCTGTCTGCGTCCACACCGCATCCTGGGTGCTGCACCCAAAGATGGAGCCTGTGTGGATGAGCACATCCAGGCTGCTCCAAACCTGGAGGCAGCATTTTGTGCCTCCCATGTTGTTCCCACCCATCGTCTTGCCACCCGCAGGATTTTCAGTCTCAGCCACGTGAATGCGAAGCAGGTGGCATTTCCATCTGAATTAATATACTCAGAGTCCTCGGATGTGAGAAGGGGGTTAAACTGGATTTGCTGTTGGACCTTGCTGCAGGAAAGCAGTTTGTCTCCTGGCAGGGCAGCACACATCACCTCTGCGCAAGAGGTGGGAGCTGCCTGGAGGTGAATATATGGCAGAGAGAGGAAGGAGCAGCTGAGAGGTCACCAATTCTTGTAGATCATTAGAGCATCTGTGTGCATCATGTCTAGGTACAGAGCGATGACAAGTTTGGATGCTTCAGAAGAGAAATGTTTGCTTCCTGGTGAGAAGTAAATTAGGGTGGTTTGCCTAGTGTCAGTATGTTGTGAGTCAGGAACGTTCATTAACATTTACCAAAATTTGAGTGAAAACCGAGTTCTTAGTTTGACAAAAAGGTTGGGTGTGATTTTGCTGGGGTTTGGGGGGAAATTCTCCAAAGAACGGAGCTTTATTTTTAATAGACTTCTGCATGCCTGCCTGCAGGAGACTGCAGTTCTGTGTGCACTGATATATGGGATCTGTTGTGTTGTCAGATTACCTGGTGGTACAGGCTGTCATCAGCGTTCCATGGTGGTGGGTGTCCCAGCAGCGTGTCCTACCTTCATAACAGACCCACCACACCTGAGTCAGCAGAAAGTCTGTAGTGGGGGAGTTGTCCCTACAAAATACTTCAGATACGTTTTCCTGCGCAGGGTGAGTTTCCATGCAGCATTTTGCTCCGTGTACCCACAGCATTTCTCTTCTGACACTCCTTGCTTAAAAGTCCACCTCCAGTAGCTTGTGGAGCAGGAGATTTATTGATGTGAACCCAGGAGGAGATTAGGTAAAAACGCCAGATTGTGACCAACACCCTGAGCAAGCCACAACTCAGCATTTTCCCAGGAGCCTGTGGCAGGCTGCAGGGAGCCTGTGCCCTTCCTGGCTGGTGATCGGGCCCTGTCCCTGCCAGGAAAGGTTGTCGGAGAAGTGCTGAGCATGGCCAGACTGGCTGCGAGCCTTGGCCCTACCCGTTGCTCGCTCCTCTGCGATGGTCTACCTGCTGCATTGCTGGCAGCCACAAGCTGGCTGGGAGAGGCTGTGCCGGCTGTGCTGCGAGCAAGTGCCATGTGTTGCTTCAGTCCCTGGTGCCTTCCCAGCCCCAGAGGCTGTGGGTGGCTCACCCAGCCTGCCTAGCTGGTGTTGAGCACTGGAGGGGGCACTGCTGTGTGGACCGGAGCCTGCTACAGCAGCAGGGCACCAAATCAGGGCGACCCCTTTGAGCAGCTGTGTGGCTGGAGCCGGGAGTGGGCAGCGTGCCACCCGCGCCCCTGCTCAGTATGCACAGAGCATCTCTCTGGCTCATCCATGCTGTGAGCTGGGATGCCACCGTGGCTGCCACAATCTCCAGGGGCTGGGACAGCCCTGCTTCCAGCTCCAGGGAATGCAACGCGAGAGGACAGCGGCTCCTGACCCTGCGTGGTGACCTTCCCTTCTCCAGAGAGGTCTGGTGGGGACTCACCCTGCTGAGGCAGGGAGATGGGGTGAAGGGGTGTGGGGAGATGTGCTTCGTCCCAACTTCTGCTTTGCTCCCCCTGGGCACGGCGGGGCTTTGCTGGGGAAGAGGCAGGGTGCCGGCTGCCCTCACTGGCGGCTGTACGGGCCGGCCACAGCCCTCATTCCTCCGCTGCTGGGTACCGCTTTGTTGCTAGCTGGTGACATCACCCGAGAGCCCACCCCCTGCCTCTTATCCGTCTCTCCGTCTCGCTCATTTATTCACAGGCAGCGCTGGCAGGATCAGGGGCTGTGTGAGAGCTGGAGCCGGCGGCAGCAGCATGCGTGCGGCGTCTGAGGCTCAGGGCGCGAGAACCACGTAAGGTGCCCGCCGGAGCCTCCCCCTTCACCTGCCTCTGCTTCGTTCAGCGCGAACTTCACGGCTCCTTCACGCACGGTCCGGGCTTCTCCGGCGAGGCTTGGCAGCGACAGCCGCATGCATGACACTCCGAAAAGGAGAGAAAACGACCATAAGTATCCAGGAGCACATGGCTATTGATGTCTGCCCCGGCCCCATCAAACCCATCAAGCAGATATCCGACTACTTCCCCCGCTTCCCACGCGGGCTCCCCGCTGGTGTTGGCCGCAGCAGCACCCTGCGCTCTGCTGTCAGCCAGCCCTCTGTCAGCCCTGCCGAGGCACCCCGTGAAGAGGATGAGGACGTGGACCAGCTTTTCGGGGCATATGGCACAACACCCACCGAGCAGCCAGCAAAGTGCCAGGCACCTGAGGAGGTGGTGGACCCCGAGGGCTACGAGTCCGACGACTGCAGTGAGTTTCTAAGTTTCCACAGGAGTTTGCTGGGTGCTGAGGGGAAGGGTGGGTCTTAGGGACTGGTCCCCCATCTTGCTGCCTGAGCCTTACGCCCTGCCTGGCTGCTGGCCACACTGTCTGTCCCTGGGATTACATTGCAGCAGTGACAAGCTCTGCTCTAGCCAGGGAGGCTGTCACCGCACTGCTTTGGTGCTGCCCTGGATGGAGGGAGGCCCTGGGAGTGTCCCTGCTGCAGCCAGGCTGGCTGCTGAACCCAAACTAGGGAAGTCTCCCAAGAGCCACCAGTTGCTGTTGTGGTTGATGCACTTCTCTACCTCATCCCTCCTCGGCTCCTTGCCTCTGAAGGCTGCCAGCTGGGTTCATACCCTTTGGTTAATCTGTCTTGGTGGTGCAGCCTGCTCCAGCCACGCTGCTGATTAGCTGGTGGTACACTCCAGCATCACCCAGCTCCAAATCGGAGAGATTCATTGGGAATGATATCTGCTGGGGAAATCTCTGCCCTCTTCCTCAGCAAACTCCAGTGTGTCATTCCTCACCTTCCAGTTGCAGACCAGAGCCCTTCATGAGACCAGCGGGGCTTTTGAACAGAAGGCTTTGGTTCTGGTAAATGCAGGTGTTTGCAGTGAGGTTTAACCCCTCCCCACCCAAAACATCCTTCCCACCCAGCTTGCTGGAGCTTGCAGGCTGCAAAGCAGCTGTGTCAGACTCAGTGAGCCACGGTGGTTGGGATAGCATTGCTTTCCTTGAGGTGAGTTAAAACCCAAGGTCTTCGTTCAGCCCAGCCTTTAGGGGCCAGATGCTGCAAGGGACTGAGCACGAAGTTTGAAGCTGGGGGATGCCAAGGAAGGGAGTCAGTGCTGCTGAACAGTGAGTGCTGCGTGCTCATCCTGGGGGAAGGGGAGGCTGAGCTCCTACAACGCTGAGCTGTTTACAGCCCAGTGCCGGGCTTTTCCTGTGCAAAATGCCACAGCCCTGCCTCGGCATCGCTCCCTCGCTGCCTGGCTAGCCTGGGCTGCTGCCATCTATGCCAGGGTGTGAGAGAGCTCCCCGAGAGCTGTGCTTGTTGCAGGGTGGCACGGCCACCCCTGTGCTCCCCTCTGCCTGCTGACCACCAGCTCTGGGAGAGTCTGGGGCTCTGGGTACGAGCCAGACCGATGCTCCCTATCTCCCCATCCCAGGGTCATGCTCTCTATGCAGGAGCTGAGAACCACTGCGCTCCCAGGGAGAACGTCTCTGCTAAGCCACGTTTGTCCCAACCAGGCAGTTAACAGTGACTTTAACCAGATTTGGGTTATTTTCTGCTCTCATTATTAGATCGTCTTTGCTCACCCCAGCAGTAGAAATGAGAGCAACTGGGCTTCATGGGCAGAGGTGTGTGTGGGAGCCGAAGCACTAGGGGCCATCGGGTGCAGCGCTTTCACTGAGTGACTTGTGTGGAAATCGCTCAGGGCTCTGCATTCTGGATTTAGCCCTGGCAGCACTGTTGGAAGCAGCTTGGCTCGGTGCCGGGGCCGGCGGGTGTTTGTCTTGCCCCAGCTGCTATTAGGAAGAGTGTTTCTTACAGCGTAACAGGTGTCAGGCAAACTGCTGAGGCTGCTTTGCCAGATGTGGTGGGTTTTCAGCTGGTAAAAGCCCAGCAGTGCCGGCGCGGGGACATGGAGCTGCTGGTGTCACAGCTCTGGGGACAGCGAGGGATGGCCTCAGCTGCTCTCAGGGCACTGGCTGGCATAAATGGGCACGATAGGACTGTCACTCCTCCATGTTCAGCGGCCAAGTGGCAAAGCCAGGCGAGGGCTCACTGGCCCCATTTCCCAGGCAGGGAGCTCGAAGGGCATTCGTGCAGCCTGGCTTGAGCCATCAGCTACGTTATGGAGTGGCTTTTAGCTCCCCCACATCCCGTGGTGGGTGATTCAGGGCTGCTGCATTAGTCACCTGTGCGAAACTCCCCCTGGGGAACCTGTTTCCGCCTGTGTAGCAGACAGGTTGGGATTTAGGTTGTGACAGTTCCCTCAGGTGACACACAGGGATGGTGATGTTGGAGCCTGGGTGCAGCACCCACAAGTCAAGGTCTTGCTGGGCAGGGTCTCATCTACCTCACTCCCCAGAGTTGCTCCCAGCACAGCCCTACAGAGGTGCAGGGAGAGGGATTTTCCCATGTCAGGATCCATTGGGAGGAGCAGAGGATGGCTCCTTCCTGTTTGTGCCACCTGCCTGTAGGTTTCTGTCCTCCAACACCATTGCGATGGCGCTGGCTGGCTGGGAGGAAGAACTAGAGCTGCCCCTGCCTGGACAAATGCAGCATTTGCCTGGGTTTTCCCTATGCTCATTCCAGTTTGATGTTTCTGGGTTTCCAGCAGCCCCAGCCTGATGGGTGATGGGACTGTGTTGCTCAGTCACTGCAGCACTGCAGGGTGGCATTGGGCAGGGGCTGGATGGGAGCTGCCAGCCTCCCTGCCTGATCCCCAGCCTCCCTGGCAGGGCTGCAGGGAGCTGTGCAGGGTATTCAGACACCAGTCACTGGGACACTTTTGCAGTGGCTCAGGTTGATGGCTCTGAGACACATGGGGCTGAGGCCAGTGTTTCAGGGCACCACAATTGCAGCCCTGTGGAGCCAGGGAGCTCAGAGCTCAGGGGAGCTGTGGAAGTGCCAAGGAAAACAAGCATGATCCCTTCAGGGCAGTCATAACCAGCCTGTTGAATGCAGCGAGTGGCAGGGGGCAGGCAGGGCCAGGGAGCTAACAGAGCAGATAATGAGCAGAGATGTCGGGGCTGGCTCTGGGAGCACTGGGAATTGCATGGAGCCAGCCCTTCCCATCAGACCTGCCAGCAGCGCTGCTGTGAGGATTTGCAGGGTCATGGTTGGCATGCTGCGCCATCCCAAGGCTCTTGAAAGTGGAACTCTTCACTGCTCTGTGCCTTCTCTATCCTCTGTCTGCAGGGATGCTCCAGGACTGGAGCCCAAGCTGTACAGGGTAGGTCTTATCCTGCAGTGGATTTGTCCCTAATGGAACTGCTTAGGAAGTGGAAAAAGGCAGGAGAGATGGGGAAATGTGTGTGGTGCAAACCCTGCAGAAGGGTGGTTTTGTGCTGTTGGACCAGTGCTAGCATCTGCTGTGAGCAGAGGACCCACAGGGATTTGGGGCTGCAAAGGAGGGAGATTCACTCCTCCTATCTTGGGACGCTTTGCTGTCACCTCATCTCTGGTTCCCCTGGCTGGTGCCTGGTGACAGCAGCAGTGCTGTGTCCCCTGGGGTTCTCAGCCACCAGGGATGCTTCCCACCCAGCCTGGCGGCACGCTGCCAGGGAAACTTAGTTCACAAGGAAAATAAGCAAATGCCAGCTAGGTGGCAATGTGCCACCTGCGAGGAGCTAGGTCTTGCCTGCTGCCTCCCGTAATTCCAGTCACATCACTGCCCTTCCAGTGCCTGTGCTTTCCCCTCCACAGCACCAGGGTGAATTTGTACCTGATGGATTTTTAAGGGTCTCAGAAATCTCTGCACAAGCAGCACAGAGGTAGAAACGTGGACACTCTGAGGCAGCAGTGCTGTGGCTTCTTTTTGCCAGAGGACAGCACTGGAGGCAGCTGCCACCCTTCTGTAATGCGCAAGCAAGTTTCTAGACGTTGAAGAAGTGCTTTGTTTTCCTGAGCTGCTGTTAGGCTTTGGAGCAAGGCCGTGGGCAGTGCTGGGCAATTTCCTCCCTCCTCTGTATATGTTTGGCTCTGTTTTTTCAGATGGGGAGGCAGCCTAAGAGCGTGGGGATGCAGTGGGAGCTGGTGTTTCTGGAAGAGTTACTCCATACTGTTCCTGCCAGTGCTCTGGGGCTATTCATGTGTACAGACCCAGCCAGTTCTATAGCATGTCCAGCTTTATTCATGGGAGGAGCAGGCTTGTGATCTTCTGAGCTGCAGCAGCATAAAAACAACTTCTCCAAACTACAGCTGAGAGGCCTGTCCTGGTGCACGGCTGCTCGTGACGCCGGCTGCAAGCAACGACGCAGAAGTTATTTAGGAAGACTCTCATTCTGAGCAAAGAAGATAATTAGGCAGGCAAAGCTGTCATGCAGATATTAATTACTGGCTGTTTAAAGATGTAAAGAAGAATGAAGGTCTTAAGGGGTGCAGAGTTTGCAAGTCACCTGGCAATGCTTTTGGTCAGACAGGAGGAGGCAAGAAGAGATGACGAGGGGAAATGTGCATTGAAATGATGAGGATATTTACTTCTGAAGCACAGCTCTTTAGCATATGCTGCCACTGCTATTTATAACCTTTGAATCGTCTTTTCAATCCAGATAAGGCCAAAAGAAGTATTTTTTTTTGACACAGGAAACAAAACAAACCACTGCTGATTTCGGCAGAGCCTGGAGCATGGGTTTGCCAGCCCTATCACAACCCGAGCTGCTGACGCCAAAGAAATGTGTGTAGGTACTGGGCAGTGTTAGACCCGAGTGTGAAGGGCATCAGGGAGCTTGTAGCCCTTCCAAGGGTGACACAGGGTGTTAATTAACCAAGGTGGCTTTGGATTAGCTCCTGTCTGGTTTCCAGGAGGATGCCTCAGTATCAGGAAGGTGCTAGCATGGGGTGAGGTCTCACCTTTTCCTGCTGGCTACCCTGTCAGCGATCTAGGTGAAGGTTCCACATCAGGTACTCTTGGTCCTCCAGGGACCCTTCAGCCCCTGGAGATGCTTATTCCCAGAGACATGCTGAAGTGCTAGAGATAAATGCAGGGCACCCAGCAAGGCCAGCACATGAGGATGGGCAGGGTCTGTCTGTGCATCCCTTCTCCAGCAGTGATGAGGGAGCATAAGGGCCATGGCCTCCAGCATCTCTGTTAATGAAGGAGTCATGCAGCTGCTGGTTAATGAGGGGCCTCCCTTCTCCCTGACTTCCTCCCTCTCCAGCAGCCTGCCCAGCCCTTCCCCTGGTCCCAGTGTCCAGGAGGGAAGCTGTCTGTCCCAGTGTGACTCTGCTACCCTCATCCCTTCACTGACACCCCTTGCTCCAACTCACTTGAGCCCAGGGGGTTCCCAGATCTTTTATCTTTGTATTTAACACTGAAGGCAATTTTGGGGGGTTGTTAATTGCAACGCTGTCTTTCATTAAAGGAAGAGAGGGAGAAATTTGAAGGCCATCTCTAAATTGAAATTGCCGAAAGTCTAATTGCTGCTGACATCAGGGACCATTTAGTGCTGTAAAACATAATTACGTCTCTGAACTGTTCTGAACAGATAAGTGTTCCTCTGAACACTCCTCCTGGAGAAGACAGAAGAAGCTGATGAGCATCCATCACAAAGAAGCATCACAAAGAAGCAACTCCATGCTCCGGAGCTGACCAGGGGCTGGTGCTGTGCCTCCAAAATGAGGCAATTAATTGCCATAGATTTTAAGTGAAAAACCCATGATAAGGCAGGGAGCATTTGCAAGAAAGAAAAGTTGTGTTTGTTCCTCACTCCTGGTCCTGCTGAATTCAACCACATCTGTGGGACTCCTGAGGAAGGAGGGATTCCTGCCTGTGTGCTGGATCTGGCCCCTGTGTTGGCCCAGAGAACTGGTCCTTGAGCTGCCTCATGTGTGCCACTGAACCTGGCTGAGGCACTGGTGCACATCCAGGGAAGCAGGAGCACACACAGCTGCCAGCCAAAGTGATCTTCAGCAGCCCTGCTTGGAAATGGCAAGAAATAATTTCTGTTCCTCCTGAGGAGTCATTTACCAACGTTTTACATGGGGCTGTAAGTGCACAGAATTACTTGCTGCCTTTCAGGACCTTTAAAATTATCTCCATTGCAGAGGAAAATTAAAGCGATGGAAGAATAGGGACCTATCTTTTATAGTGCATTAAAAAATACCCAGTCTGAAGGTTACTGAACCTGTGCTTTCTGTAAGGAAGAGCTAATCCAGACAATCCCCAGCAGTCTTTTTACTGCTTCACTCTGATCTCCCTGGCACAAAATCCATGAGCAGGTTATCTTGGGAGCAGCAATGCTGATAAGCAAGGGGACCTAAGGCCCTTAGACTTCTTTTAATTAGTCCTATAGTGGTTTTTTTTTGTGCAAACCTCAATTTCTTCTAGTGTAGAGCCTTGCTAGGCTTTCTAATGGCAGTAGTGCTGCGAAAGCTTCCTTGACTTCGGAAGGTAAGGAGCCCATTACTTCGTTCCTCTGTGGGCTTTGCTGAAACCTGTGGGTCTATTCTGCATGCATCGATGCCTCTTCTGTATCTTGGGCATCTCTTGGGCTGAGAAACTCTTCTCCTTGGGGTGTCCCAGGTCACTAAGGGGTAGATCTGCTGTGCTGTGCAGCCCAGGTGAGTGTACGTAGCCTGAAAGACAGGGGCTGGATAAGGGAGCGGAGAAGAGTTATCGCTGTGTTTTGCCTTTCATCCCGCAGGTATAAATAGAAGCTACTTCAGCCTCCCCGTCACCCTGGGCCCTGATGGGAAATGTCAGCAATAAACAATTTCTGCCGACGCCACCACCACGGGCGCAGCGGCACTGTGCCGGGACGCGGCGCTGCCCGCGGGCTCCCGGCGCTTGCTGTATCCCATGGCTAAGCCTGGAGATGCATCTCTCCATTATGCTGCCATCTGATAATTTTGTGGCCCGCTGAATTAATCAGAATGCCCAAAGGTCAGTGGGAGAAGAGGCTGCATTCCTGTGCAAGTCAGATTTCTTTTCCTTTTTAGAACCTGTGTTAAATGCCAGACCCTGGCTGGCACCTTCCCATCAATCTCTCCCAATTCATGGAGAAGAAAGAAGGTCAGAACCTGCTAATGAGTTCAGCTCTCCTAATGGTTATTTTATCATTGGAGCAGAATAATTGTAATAATAATGATACATCCTGCCTGCAGTCTGGAGAGCCTAAAGCTCCCTTTGTAATGCCTGACAAAGACATGTATTTGTATTTTTTTATTTGCAGCCTGTGTGATTAGAGGGCAGTGTTCAGAATAGCCCAGTCGAGTTAAATATGTCTAGTAACAGTGCTTGGAGTCTAATTGCTGCCCTTTGCTTTTTTAGGCACTTGCTCCCTTAATTAAAAGCACAATCAAGATGCATCCCAGCTGTGAGGATGGGTGGGAAGGGGAAATCAATCAAAGAAGGGTGATTCGGCCAGTTTGCAGAGGGCTCTACTTGGAGCCGGCTTCGGTGTCAGTCCTGCCATCTGGAGACAGGAGGTCTGCAGGAGGAGTGAGGGTGGTGAGACCCATGGGGGTGTTTGGTGTTGGCTTGCCTGACTGCTCACTTGGTGTGTTCCCCACTCTGGGAGCACAGAGCTGGCTGTGGTCGTTAGGGGTTCACACAGAGCTGCTGTGGGATGCAGGGCTCCCAGCCGTGGATTCAGCTGGAGATCTCCGGCCATCTTCTCAGGCTCCAGAGCAACGCTGGGGTCTGGGAGCGGCTGGCTGGGGACAAAGGCAGCTTGAGTGCCAGCCTTGTCTCTGCCTTCGCTGTGCTGGATCCATCACCCAGCAGCGCATCCCCAGGAGTTAACAGAGACTACAGGGCTGTGCTCTGCTCCTGCAGGAGATGTGTCCTCAGCATCCGCCACCCTGCTGGGTCCTGGCTCTGGCAGCAGTGCTTGCCCTCGGCTCTGTAGTAGCACCTTAGCTGCCAGCCCCCAAGTTAGCCTGATCCCTTTTGTCATCTCCATACGGCTGCACTTTCAAGCAATTAACACAACATGTGCTGCTGATGTTTTAACATCCCTCTGCTGAAGGCAGATCCTTCCTTGGGAATCGAGACTCACCGTCAATGAAAAAACACCCCTGTGTGGAGGAAAACCCTTCCAGGGCTAGAGGAGAACTGGGAACAGAATACAGCAGGGCTAGGGGAAGGCATGCACCCTTGTCCATGCCCTCCCATCTACTGGCAGCTCTGAGATGAAGGGGAACTGCTCAAGGTTTGCTCATGGACTGCCAGTGCTGGGCAGCAGGACCTTAATTCCTATCGGCAAAACACATTGCTGTGCTTTTAGGTGTTGCCTGTCTTTCTGGCACAGGGCTCCCTGCTGCCCTCACCCCTGGTGCAGGTTGTGGCACGGAGGGAACAGGAGGCTTTGTCATTTCCTGGCTGAAGGCTGTTTTCACTCCAAGCTTTTAATTCGTTTTATAAATTGCCCAATCCAGCAGGATAAGCCACGGGCCTCCTTCTGTGATAAAAATAAAATAACAGCTTGAACTTGCGAGGGCCGAGCGATGGAGCGGGCAGGAAGCGGCTCATTAAAGGGCAGGTGGAAATGATGAGGCTCCGAAACTGGAGGCTTCATCTTCCGCTCTCCAGTGAAAACACAGATTTGTGGAGTTTTGCTGACTTGGCTGTCACCCATGTGCTGTAGAGCTTCCCATTACACCCACCCCAGCACAGTGGGCTGTGCCAGCCCCCCAAGGTTGGTGCTGTGATGCCACTGTATGTGGCTGTGAGCTCCCCATCGCTGGGCAGAGGCATCTAGCCATCAGCACACTGGGCACTGCTGTGCTTTCCTCCTCCCTGCATGATGTAGAGCAACTTTGGATATTTGGAAATGCCTGTTTGGCCAAACCCAGAGGTGACGCACAAGGTGTTGTCTCACCCCATATCACTTCATCTTGACTGAGCCCCAGCGGGTAAACCCCACTGATATATGACTTACCTAAACCAACGTCTAATGTGCCATGAAATTAGTCCAGAACAAAGGGGGGTCCATTATTCTGGCTCTGAAATAGCTCTGAATATTTGCTTTGCTTTGAAGGCAAGATGTTTGCTTCAGAGCAATGATTTTTAGTTGCTAGCAGGCAAACCTGTAGCTCACTTGGGTTTGGGCCGAAAGATCGCTGTGAAATTGCAGCAGGAAGGTTTCAGTCCCCTGAATATGTGCCACCTCCCAGGGCGCCTGGTTGCAGAGACTATTGACGCTTATTGTTTCCTGCCATAAAGTTTGTCAGATTTGCCTCCCAGGCAGCAAACCCTGCTTTGACAGTAAACAAAATTGTTCTGAGTTTTAGTTTGGATTTTTTTCCCCCCTGCTCTGAACCTGTGTGTGCTGCATGAAGGTGCAGTTACCTTGGAAACAGTGGTGGGATGCTGCGCGGCAGCAGGGCAGCACTCCAGCAGACCCCTTTTGGAAAGGTGGGCATGGAAAAGTGTGGCTTGTTGGGTCCTGAACTGCTGTGGAAGTTCAAGGCTGGTGGCAGGTGAAGCTGTGCCAGAGGAGATGCTGCTCCTTGTCCGGACTTGGGTGTGCAAATCAGGTGCAGAAGCCGTGGAGAAGGTTAAATCCCAGTTCTGGAAAGCATCTTTTTAAGACTTTTCCTCTGCTCTGGATTAGTGTGACTTGCTCAGATAGTCCAAAGGGAAAGAATTTCTCAAATCAAATACACTTTTGTTGCTGAAGCTCTTCCGGTTTGTTCTGATCTCCTGCCCCTTCCCTGTGGTCCTGTCCCAGGAGCTGCCCCATCGCTGCTATTCCAGGGTTGCATGTGCCATAAGGGAGTGCTGCTCTGATTAAAAGCTGCAGGTGTTTTTTATTCTAACCATAAAAGTATTTTCATTCTCACTGGGCTTAATTTACAGACTGCAGCCAAATTGGAGCTGGGAAGGGATCCCATTGGTGGCTCATTTACTTGAAGGTCTCAGTATATAAATATGCATTCTGGAATGCCCGCAGCGCTGGAGGGGGGAGATGTGCTGACAGCAGGTCTGGGCTGTGTCCCAGCTGTGCCTGGATCCTCCCAGACAAAACCCTTCAGCTCCTGGGGAGTGGAAGCTGCTGGCTGCAGTGGACCACTGATAGATGGGGGTGACCTGTGTGAAAGCCCACAGAGGCAAAGCCTCTACACTGGCCACAGTGCCAGGGCGAGCCGCAGTCATTCATCCCTCTTGCTCCTCTCCAGGGCTGTGCCAGCCCCACCAACCTCCCAGCATGAAGCTGTGTTTCATAACAGGCTTACAGGAGGATGTTTTATGTTTTATAATGTCTACAGCCATTTCTCTAGCGTCTTCGTCTGTTCCTTTTGTGCTTAGAAGGAGAAAAGCCAGTGTTTGCTGGGCTGCAGGTTAATAACATCTTTTATCCTTTGCAGCCACTCTGGGGACGCTGGATTTCAGCTTGCTCTATGATCAGGAAAACAACGCTCTCCACTGCACAATCAATAAAGCCAAGGTATGTCTCAGCACCGGGTGCATGAACAGCGAGGACCAAGTATGCCCAGAGCTGGCCACCTTTGTCCTGTGTTATGGGGCCACCAGGGACTCTTCATGTCCCCCACTACAACCGTCCCTTTGCCAATTTCATTTTCATCCCGACACCCAGCGCCTTCTCCTTCCCCTCCATCCCTGCCTTTCAGAGTGTTTCCAGTGGGATGGAGACGGCTGCTCATCCCCGTGGTGAGACGGTTGCAGCTATTGATGCTTTTAGAAAAGCATCCAACCCAATGTTGTTATTTACTTGACGCTGTGACTGGCTGTCAGTTTATAAATGGCTCTTTTAAATGCTGCTAATCATTGCCACAAAGTGCTCTGCCTCAGCGCCTTTGCCGTCTGTGTGATTTAAGCAATTAGGGTGTTTTTTTTTTACATTTTGGAGCAGAAACAGATAACTGGGTCCCTCTGGGCCCATGAAAGGTGCTTCTGGGTGCTGCTTGGTTCCTCTCTGCTTCTCCAGGCAGGAGGACCAGAGCAGCAAGGGCTCCAGGTCAGCATGGCTGGGCCCCAACAGTGATGGGTTGGTGGAAGAAGACCCAAGTCCCTCTACATCTTGGGATAGGGTAGAGGGTTTATACAGAAAACAGAAGAAACTGCAGGGTATCAGGCTGTAAGCTGAGCCCCCAGAGGGTGAGACTATGTTGTTTGCCTTCATAGGGTGCTCCTTTCCCTTCCAGCTGCAACTGGTTTATTTGCAGCCCTCACACCAGATCCCACTGTGCTGAGTGCTAAGCTGGGTGCTGAGGATGCACATTCCCGCTCCATGGTTCTTCCCATCTGGAATAAGACCTCAAGCACAAAAGGTTGGCTTTGGGGATGAGGTTGGAGGCATCAGCCCCGGCAGACCTGGAGCTGCTCCAGGCTGTGGGGTAAGCACAGCACCCACAGCTCCCTGTGTAGGGCAGAAGCAGTTTTGCTTCCTCCCCTGCCTGACGCTTATGAATTCGCCGGCAGCCGCTGAGTACGGCTTCCCTTGGCGCACTCAGGAGCAGTGCCAAGGAGGAGATTTCTAATTGGGTTTGCAGTGGGTGGAAGATGGAGAGGAAGGAGACCTGCGAGCAGCAAGTGATAGATCTAACATCAGCGAGAGCAAAGGCAGGGCTGCGGAGCAGAATTGCAATTGCTGACCCCATCCCATGGGGCTGGGAGCCACCACATGGCACCGACATCGCCCCTACTCATGGGGTGTGCAGACCCCCCCCCTCTGCCCTGACATTCAAGCATTTGAGTCCTGTTCATTTCCATTCTGCTCTCATTCTCCCATTTTTCTCTTTTATTTACATTGCCATCTGCTCGCTCTCATTTCATCTCTCGCCTGGGGAAAGCTGCCAAAACTTGACTACAGAAAGGTAAGGGCCAGGACCCCGGCTGCCGTCAGTGTTGCTGTTAGAAGTAGTGGTGTAGAGAAGGTGATGTGGTGACTGGAGATGCCAGGGCCCATGTGCATAAGCTGCAGCACAGTGCTGGGATGTGCACTGCCCTTGGACCTAGACTGGGGCTGGTCTGGCCCGTGTTTTGTGTGCACATCTCTGGCCTTCAGGACATGTCCCAACTCCAGCAGCTCCTGAAGCCTCAGTCACTGCCAGCAGCCATTAAAACTTGGACTACTTCAGCCATGGGAGAAATGTTTTTCTTTCTCCCTTTGATAACCCCCCAAGACAACCCTTTTCCTCCCTTTAGATCTTTTTACTTCTATTTTTTTTCATCTCCAGCACTTTCACATATATTGATGCCCCTTCTGAGTCCTGTTATCAGCTGCTGAAGAGTGGGAAGGGGTTAGCAGGCTCTTGGAGGCACCAGCGGCAGGTTAAATCTAATCTGTCGTGCTTCACCACCAGTTCTCTGCTCTGCAGCCATCAACTGCTGTATTGTATTGTGCAGGCGGTCGGGATGGCCACTCAGCCTGACCAGGGGTTTGCCCTGGTGCCCAGTGCTTAGGGACATCTGAGCTATTTCTTGTTCCCAGACCCTCAGATTTGGACGGAGCTGGAATAGGGAATGAAAGGAGGTTTGCTTTGCTGCAGGAAGTACAGGTGTGGAAGCTGGCAGCCTTGGGGCTATCCCAGGCTGTGTGGTTACACCAGGATTAAGGAGCTTGGTGCCTCAGTTTCCCTAATAGCACATAGAGGTGACCTGCCATCAGGCACTTTGAACTTCCAATCTGGAAGCTGATTTTGGGAGGCAGTGCCTGGCATTTCTGCAGGCTCTAGTCTGGGGAGTGAGGATCTTGTTTCCTCCTGGAGATGAATGGATTGAGTGCAGGATTGCAAGGCACATCCTGCCTCTGCAAGGTGAGGGATGCTCAAAAAGCATCCACCTCCAGCCTTAACCTCTTGGGACAGTCCTGTACTTCAGCAGGCACGATCAGGGTAGGGTCTCAGCAGGTGAAGCAGATCTCTCCCTGTGCTGCCTGCAATGGCACCAGGTTGTTACCCTGCCAAGCTGGTGTGATCTCTGGGCCACTGCAGCAGCATCAGGGCTCACTGGTGCTGCACCGTGGAGCTGAAGCAGATGCTGTCTTGGGGTACCACAGCACTGGAGAGGTAAAGACCAAGAACCCCCATCACTTCCCAGGCTGGAGCAGGGCTGTGGTGCTGTTCCCAGCGTTCCTGCCACCTCTCGCTGATCAGCAGAAAGCTCAGGACCCATGCAGGCAGGAGCAAGCAGGCTGCCAACAGCCACCTCACACTAATGTCTTTGGGTCTTGGCAGCAGCCCTGCCCGCACCCTGCCTTTCACGCTTCAGGCACGACTGAATTAAGGCATGTTGCAGCTCGGCTCAGATCGATGGGAGAATAAATCAGGGCAGTGTGCGAGCCTGTTTGTGGCTGCGGGAGCAGCAGGCTGGCAGGAGGGCTCTCCCCTTGCTGCTGTGCAGGAGCACCCTGCGCTCTGTTGAGCTGTACTGCCATGTGTGGGAACTGCAGTGGGCATCACCCCCTCCTGTAAAATCTGATAGAAAATGATACCATTAACTTATCACTGCCCTGGCTTTGATGAGGGTCTCATTTTCTGCTCAGTCTTGCAAAGCCTAACATGCTGCGTGGAGGGAGATAATAACCTGCTATAGTGGGATTCTATAGAGGTCTGAGGCAGTGCAGACGCTGTGAGGCTGTGCTATCCTGTAGCTCTGTTGATCTCACTTTTGGGAGGAGGATGCCCTGCGCGAGTCTCAGGCATCTGTGCAGGCAGCAGTGCAGGTAGCTCCCTGGCCCCAGGCAGGCCACACAGGGCAGATGCTGCCCCTGTGAACGTGTACCTGGGCTGCTTTCCCTGCACTGCTGGCTGCAGCTGCAGCTAGAAAACACCTGGGAGTTTCCATCCTGCCGAGCATTTGTGTGCTCATCTCTTCCAACTGAAGCCGAGTGCTGGAGGTCTGCACTTATGGATTTACTCATAAATATTTATCACTCCGGGGAAATTCCCATCTCAAAGCTGTGTGTTTCCTCTTGGCTGTCAGGGTGGAAGCGCAGACTTTGCCCCATTTCAGAAAAGGGATGTCTTGGCCTGGGAAGAGGTATCCTGCCTGGTTTTTTGGGCGACAGGGAGCCTGCTCACCCTGCAGGCAGCTCATCATGGGGTGAATGATGGAACGAATCTGTCTCCTGTGATATCTGTATATCTCTTAGCATGGTGTTAATTGGCAGCCCGATTAGCCTGACTTGTAATTAAATCCTATTGATTAGCTAAACGTCACTGCATGGAGAGCAGCTGACAGCAGCTGGGATGCAGCAGGCCTCTCGATCTCCATAGGTTTGCAGCAGGGGCTTTGGGATTGGGTAGAGGAAGGGGTAAAAATGAAACTTGGTCTGAGCTCCATCACCTGTGCCATGGTGCAAAGCACCGTAAACTGGTCGTGGCAGGAAGACTGTTTGGGGCTGGGGCTGCACTGGCTGAAGCCAGTGGGAGGTTTTGCCCCATGTATGAGCCCTTTGGTCCTCCTCTGCCTCTTGGAGCAGCTTTGGGCTAGAGGGTGCTCCATGCAGGGGAAGCAATGGTTCTGGTCCATCTATGGGTGCCTGGGAGGGGTGAGCTCCCACAGAAGCAGCTTTGTGGGGCAGAGCCTTTGGGGCTGCTCTCATGTTAAATTCAACTCTCTGCCAAACTCATATCGAGTGACATGAGAGGGAGGTAGATGTGACATTAAGATGCATTTTCCGGGCTTCTGTCACTCCATCTTCCATAGCACATCTATTAAAAAAAACCTTTAATAGCCTCCTCAGAAGGTAATTTAATTGAACTGAATTGATGGGTGAAGTACAGAACTGCCTGTCCTTCTCCATCCATTTTTATTGGAATTTTCTTGCTTGCTTCTGTTTCTCTTACGGCACAGCATCATGCAGGAGGGGCACCTCAGGCTGGGGAGAGCCTTTGCCTGGCCAGACAGATCCCCTCTGGAGCCTGGGGACCAGTGTCTACCCATGAGTCTGCAGCAAACACCACCACCTTCTTCCCATTCCCCATATCTGCTGCCTTCCTCTTCTGCTTGGCCAGGGACATCACCTGAGAGGCACTGTAATTAAAGCAGAGCCTTTTAGCCTCCATTCGCTACTGATATTTTTATCCTCTTGGTTCTGCTTTAGAAGCAAAATCCTCTTTGCTGGGCGGCACCATTTGGTCTCCTTGCTCCAGGGCAGCATGCTTATCTGAAGCAGAGCCCTCACCAAGGTCAGGAGCAGCTCAGACCCTCAGCTGTGCTGTGCAAATCAGGGAGGGGTGGAATGGGGCATCCTGAGGGGCTGCCTTGGTGTTGTGGGTTAAGTGGGGTGTTTTATTTCACATGTAAAGTATGGAAGTGATTTCTCCAACATTTCCCTCTTTAATTTGCCTAAAGCCAGGCCTTGATGATTACAATTTCATTGCACGCAGCCTTTCCACCAGCAGCCCATACAAATGCTTTCCTGCCAGGTGGATCCCTGGCAGCTGCACACGCTCATTAATCCCATGCACTGAATACTCTGCTCATCGCACCAAGTGTGTGACCAATCTTTAGCATCACCCAGCCTGGTTTCCATGCCCAGGTTGGAGCTGGGGTTGGATGGGTATCTCTGCAGAGAAACCCTCCTCTGATCCAGGCAGAAGATTGCCTTCAGACAGCCTAGAAATAACTCCTACAAGGATCCTGTAGCCAAGCTGGAAATAATCCAAGGACTTTCATGATGTAGCCATTATCATTTCCACTTAGAACTGGTAAAAATTGGGCTCCATTTTTCATGCTCCTTTTTGCTTCCCTACCCTGTGGAGTTTGTTTCCATGCAGTCTGTGTAGTTATGGCTTTGGGCTGGGTTTGTGCATCACTCTTGAATAGTTTTCAGCCCGCTTGTTGTTTAGAAGAGGAGCAGGTTTGGCTCCTTCCTCTGCCTGAAGCAGGATCAACTCCAGAGCATCGCTGTAACAAGGATGATCCACATCATCCTTTAAAAGCTATGGTGGCCTTGCACAAAATGCATCAGGGATGGTCAGAGTGTTTCCTTGTGTTTGTGCTCCAGTACCCCCAGATTTTCCTGCCAATGCCATGGCAGTCGACTGGCGACAGCCTCCCACTGGCCTGAAAGCTGTTCTTCCTTCAGCTGTGCCTTAATAACGAAGAGTAGGTAGGTGCTATCACACCTTCTGGGAGTGCTTAGAAGTAACACCACAACAGCAGAGGTGTATGTTTGCTCAGGAGCAATTATTAAATGACAAAAGCCTGTAATTTTAAACCTTGAGAATCGCTGTGCTGATTTACTTAACCCCCAAATTAATTGTGATCAGGATGTCAGAGTCAGCTGCTGGAAGAGAGGAGCAGTGCTTTGTGACCAATGCCAAGTGCAGGCGAGAAGTCTTCCCACAGCTCAGCACAAACTGCAGACTACATTGGAATGCTGAGTGTGCTCAGCTTTTGCTGCACAAACCATATTCTGCTCCTTCCCCACTCCTGGGGAAACTCTGCAATTACTCCATGGACCAACAACATCCCAGGGAAATAGGCATCAGTAAATGGGGTCAGCAAAGCCACACTACCCGCCCAGCATCCTAACTCCTACATTTTGCTGTTTCTTCTCCAGGGCCTGAAGCCGATGGACCATAATGGTTTGGCGGATCCATATGTCAAATTGCACTTGCTTCCTGGAGCCAGTAAGGTGAGATGCCTTTTCACTTCTTCTCTTACTGGGGCTGAACCTTTCCTTTTGGAGTCAGACCAGGGAGGTTCCCCAGGGAAAAGCTCTTCACTGGCTGACCTCAGTGCCCTGCCCAGCTCTCACTCAGGCAAGCAGAAGAGAGCAGCAGCAGGAGGTAAGAATTTGGGCTAAATCCAGCCCTAACTCCTTGCCTGTGGGAGCAGGGGATGTGAACACTCTGCTCCAGAAGCCCCTGGGAAGCACCAAGTGAAATGATCCGGAGCTATAAACAAATACCTCTTTTCTTCCCCCCCCCCCCACCCCCACTTTTCCTTTTGCATCTAAACACCCTCAGATCATAATAAACCAGAGTTTAAATCATAAGAGAAATATTTCCATCTACTTAGGTTCAGCACTTGCTGGAGAGAAGAGTAATTAAAGATACTAATGTATATCGTGAGAGCTTGGTGTAACTGATGGGATGTTGAATTTAAATGCTAAATGTATGTGATATGAATATTAATTGTGCTTTTATTACACTAAAGGAAAGACCTTTTTTTGGGAGGTATATTTGCTTGTTACGGTTCAGTTGAATTAATTCATAATGTTCAGGGTGGTAAGCGGGAGTTTTTAACCACATTTTGAGTTCTGCTGGAAATAGGAGAGCCAGAAGCACTTTCATCAGCGATATTATCTGTCATTTCCATGTTTTGCAAATGCATTGATTAGCATTTCTGCTGGAGGTGATGGAGATGAGGGAGGTGGGAGGGAAGCTCAGTGCTGAGGGTAGTGCAAGAGCTACAGACTCTACAAGCAGCCATGGGGATCTCTCGTCGCCAACACGTCCCTCTGGCTCCATGATTCCTCTGTCTCTGCACCTTGTTCCCAAACAGCACTGCCAAAATCTGCTCTGGGAGAGGTGAGCACATTTGGGGGGAATCGTGGATGTGTCCTGGCCTGGATGTTTATGTACAGTCATTCCAGCAGAAGCAGAACAGTCTCCAAGTCCATTAAGTGTTTCCTTCCCAGACTGGGGCTCTTGGGCACCTGTGGCAGAGCTGAAACCCGAGATGTGGGAAGCAGGGTTGGATTCGTTCACCGCGTGCACAGGTCTCCAAGTGAGCTCGTTACTGAGCAAATCATTCCAGGTGGGAGAAAAGGGCTCCCCCAGAGCTCACTTGCTTTGATTTAGTTCGTGTTCATTGCTCAGAGCAGCATTGGCTGCTGGGTGATACCCATCATGTTACCCCCTAGGGGGTAAACCCACTCTCCTTCCTGAGCCACAGAGCCCCAGCCCCAGGATCTGGCCCCAGCGGGTCTGAGCAGGCAGTGTGTGCCATCAGGGTGCTTCCCCTGCTGTCCTTGTCACCCCTCAGCAGGCTCTTCACTCCTATCTGGTACATATCTTGCTGCTTGGGCTGGAGCCTGGTGTGGTGGCCACAATATCACTGAGGAAGGAGATAAAATAGGTATGGGATGAAACCTGGTATGACAGAGTGGTTTGTTTGGAGCAAGTTTACAAAGCTGAGGAAGATTTAAGGCAAATGAGGTATTGAATCAATAGCAACAGCGGGTCATAAATGAGAGCACCCGTCTGCAGTCTCCTTTGGTCTGTATCACTCTGCTGTCACTGCTGGGCATGCCTCTGGGCACACAGGGATTGTCTCAGTGAGGCTGGTGCCCAGGAGCTTCTCCTTCCATGCTGCAAACAAACTCCTGCCTTAGTGATGTGAAAAGCAATGGGTGTTGCAGGGTTTTAGATGCTGCTGCTAATTGAGTCCTTCCTGCCCCTGCATCCAGTCAGCTCCTGGAGCATCGCTCCTTGCTCCTCCTAACCTAGTGCTCAGTGTTTCAGAGCTCTTCACTCAGCTTCAGCAGTGCTGCACAGGGCCCAGGTTTCTTTAAAAGACAGAAATAGCTTTGCAAACCTAAATGAAGCACAGCACAAAATACAAAGGTTTTCTCTGTCTCTGAGAGATCAAACCCAGAGCAAGCAGCTGCTTTGCATGGTGAATTTGGGAGTGAGACACTGTGCTGCGGTCCCTCGATGGCTCAGCTGCACTGGCAGCTCCTCAGCCAGTGGCTGTGTCTGGTCAATCTGGAAGAGGTTGTGAGTTTGGGGTGCTTTTGGTGGGGAAAGGACATGCTAACGAGGTGACTCCTCGCTTAGCTGCGAGCACAAGCTCTTTTCTTCACCTCGTGCATCACATCCCACTCAGATTGACTCAGGGGTGGTGACCCGAAGATGGGGAATGTAGCAGCTTTTCATAAAGCCACACAAGCCAAGTTTGAAGTATTGGTTTCATGAGAGTTCCTTATGCCCAGCAGTGGCTGAGGTGGGGATTGAACTTTCTGACTTTACATCTAATTAGAAGGAAAATTGCTGCTCTGCCAGGCTGTCCCAGGCTGGGGCCCCAATGGAGAAGCCTCATGTGAAGCCTGCAGCCCTTTGCTTCTGTCCCCAACAGAAGCGGGTGGCTCAGGGAGTGAGAAGATTAATGTCCCCTTACCTTGGGGGGGGTGTGTGTGTGCCAGGATGCCCCATCCATGCCTGGGACACAAGTGGCTGTGACAGCCCCCCTCTCCCTTACCTCTGCAGAGCTGTGGCTCGGGAAAGAGTTGCCAGTGATAAAAAATGTGTATAAAGGAAGATATTTTGAGTCAGGCAGGAATGGGAGCTGTGCTGGGAGCACGAATGCAAATAAACAGCCAGAACAGCAAACTGGTATTTTTAATGAACCTGAAAAGACCTTTTTTTCTCTTTCTTGCTCTCTCCTGCTGCATAAATGAAATCCCCATCCTCTCTCTGCCAAGTTCCCAGGGTGTGGGATGCGGGGTTGGATTGCTTTGCAAACAAGCACGTTGTCTTGTCTCTGGTTATTGCTGTGGTTGGGTGGATTTGGGCCATCCTGTTGAGGACTGGCCAGGTTACAGTACTGGGGCAGAAGGGCAATAGCATCAATTGCCCCTTTATCTCCAAACCGTGCTTCCTTTTCTCCCCCCTTCACTGCCCATCAATGCTCAAATGACTGCCTGGGGCTGGGTCCTGCTGACTTCCATCTCCTTTATTTTCCAGGCGAATAAGCTGAGAACCAAAACGCTGCGGAACACTCTGAACCCCACCTGGAACGAGACACTCACCTACTACGGCATCACCGATGAGGACATGATCCGCAAGACCCTGCGGTAGGGCCCCATGGGATGAGCAGGGTGCTGAGCCCGGCACTGGGGGGGGCACATGTCCCTTCCCTTAGGGTCACCTCCCCATCCCAGTGACAGTTTCCTGGGGGAGATCATGGGGACCCCCAGCCCCAAAGAATGATCCTGGCAGCTCCTCATAGCAGAGTTATTACCCACCAAAGCCTATAGATTGTGCTCATGCCCTGCACACCACATTACCACCATGGTGACCAGCACTTGATTTACTGTGAGCCTGGGCTGGAATAGCTAGTGAGGAGCATGGTCCTGCATAACTCACTGGGCTTCTGCCTGTAGAGGTGGTGTTAATTTGGATTTAACCTCTTCATGCTCCGCTCTTATGGGCATGTGTTAAGGCTTTGCAGTGATGTCTTGCTGAGAAAATCTCCCCAGGAAAGTTCTGGGCCCTTTCAAGGCTCAGCTTTCTGGAAGAGGCATCTGTGAATTATTGCCAAACTAAAAGAGAAGTGTTTGTATGTATTTATTCTATTCTCTTAGTTTGGATCAGTCTCTGTGCATTCAGCGTCTCCTGGAAGCATCTCCCAGGGGCTGTGTGAGCTTGAAAGTGCTGCTTTGCTGGGTCAGACCCCTGCGAATGGAAAGGTTTTCATGTCTTGCCCACTGTCCCACATGGGTGAGGGCAGGGAGTGACCTGGAGCCTGTGGACAGATCCTGCCTGGGGCTGCTCCAGCGCTGCTCTGATCCAGGACCATTATGCAGGAAGATTTGCTGTAAGATCTGCTGTTGAACAAAGGAGGATCTTACATCCTGCTCTGAGGACTTGGGGCTTTTGTCAGCTCCATGGCTGGCATCTGACCCTCCTTATCTGCAGGTACCCTGGGAGTTTATTATTTTCCCCAAGACAAGCGCACAAAGCTGCTTTATAAAAGGTCCTGCTCCGAGGTGAGCAGAGCCTACCTTTTGGGCAAAGCCTACCTGTTGTCTGCGATGTGCATAGAAATGAGAAATTTAGTGCCTCAGATTCTTATTTCACATGGAAGGTATTAGTCATGCTCAAAGCGCTGCAGGCTTGTTGGGCTGGAAAGCCTCTGCTTTATTATTATTATTGGCTATTTTTTTCCCCTGTATTTTCACTCCAGGCTTTGAAGTTTTCAGCCTTTTCAAGCATGGAAACCAGTTTGTAGAGAGGTGTTCGGCTGAGTTGTTTGTTGAAAGGCACCAAGGAGCAGAAGGATTTGACTGCTATCTTTTTGGGGCACTGATTGCTGCTTCTCCCTGGGGAAGAGCTGCACTCACCTGCTCCAGGGAGGCAGCAGGGAGGTGTGGGATGCTCAGTGGCAGGGGGACACACAGAAATGTGCTGGATTTGCCCTTCTCCCCACAGACATCCCTCATTAGCACATCCCTGCTCCTGTCCACCAGCCTGGGTGCTGTGGGTGCTTTTTGGGGAGCCAAGTGTGGCCATGGGCTCCCTCAGGGGGACTTGGCTGACTGGAGACAACGTTTTTGTCCTGGGAGCTCCACGGGGAGCTCAGGAGATTGCTGTCGAGGTCAATTAATGGGTCATTACCCAAAGTGGCTTCGAAGGGCACCTTTCCAGGGAGGCGAGGGAAGCTTGGAGCCTGCCTGCCATGCAGTTGTCCTGTGTGAGTTCTCAGCTGGGCACTCTGCAAGGAGCAGAACTCCATGTGAAGCCTCATCTGCTCATACAGGGGCAGCCTCCCCATCTGTGGGCAGATTTGTCACAGTTCTGTGGTTTGGCATCTCTTTGTTCTATCAGAGCCGTCCGTCCATCTCGTGTCTCCACACCCATTGGAGCTGCCTCTTTGCAGGGGGTTCCCAGGCTCTCCAGTGCTCTGCACTTTGCAGCTGAGGTTTCCTTGCCAGCAGCTAACCTCAGTGAATTAGGTGATAATTAAGGATCAAAATACTCTCCATATGGAGAGGAATATCCAAGCAGGATTCTGACTCATTGGCATTTGCAGCTAGTCAGTGGGATTTGCTGAAGCATGTCCCCATGGAGGTGGTGAACCCCGTGATGATGTGGCCACGGGGATCATGCAAATACCCAGCTCGCCTCCAAGTGTAGTGCTCGGGTTTGGTGCTGCATCCAGATGGAGTGGGCTCTGTCCTATGGGATTTAGCACAGCCCAGTCCCTGCCAGAAGTGTGGGAGCCCCAAGCCCCACCACCCCAGCACTAATGAGGCTCAAGATGGGGCTGGAAGAGGCTTAGCGGGGCTCTGCTGTCTCCCTGGGGAGGTTGTGTGAGCAAAAAAGTGGACAGGTTTGTGAAGTGGAGCTTGCTGTAGGGCTGGGGCTTCTGGCTTTGGTTTTGCCTGGTAAAGATTCAGAGAATTAAAGAAACTTTTGGGTAGAGGTTTCCCAGCCAGGACCTCTGCTGCTGGGCTGTCCCCTATCTTGTGGGCCATCTCCTCTCCTGCTGTGGTGTGGCCCTGTGTCCTTCCATGCATTTGGTGCTTCTTCCCAGCCTGCCCTCAGGCAATGGGCATGTGCTCAGCTGCTCTGCCCAGTGGGTTTGGCAGGATTTCAGGTGGGATTTCAAGCTCTTGTCTATAGCCCAGGAAATTCCTCCTCTAAAACAAAGCTTCTGAGCACTGTGACTCCATTTCTTATCTTGCATGGGGGAGCCAGAGCCTAAAATTCAACTGCTCTTCGTTTTCCTTAAGAGCAATTCCCCAACCCCCTCTTTTCTTTTCTCCATCTTTGCGGTTGAAGATATTGGCAAAGGAGATTTACTTATCCTGAGGCAGGCTTAGATGAGATCAGACTTCTTGCAAACCAGACACAAGGTAGGAAAATCCATTTTTTATTTTAATTCCTTGCTTGGATTTTCTACTTTGCAAACACCAGGTATTTAATGGAGTAGAAGGATGCAAGGCTGGGAAACATTGCACCTCCTCAGAGCAGGGATCTCTGCTTTACATGAGGGTGGGCTGGGGTCTCTGGTGACTGGGGCTCAACAAGGACTCTTTTATTTGTGGGTTGAGCTGTTTCTCTTCTATGAGACTCTCCATAACACCAGTGGCGATGGCCCTTCACCCTTGTGGTGCCACTTCCTGTAGGAAGCATCTCCCATGCTGTGTGTTGTCCTGCCTTCAGTGCTTCACTTTGCCTGCCCATCATCTTGGCAAAGTATCTCCTTCTCTGCCAGGAAAAGAGGACTTCAAAGCTGCAGAGACGGTGGCTTTCCTTGTGCTAATCAGGCAAGGCTCCTGCAAGGCAGCTGTGGGTAGTTGAAAGAGCATGAGTGATGCTCTCCTCGGTCTGGGAGGTGATTGTTCCCCGGTTGCCTCCTCGGTGCTGAGATTCATGGAGGGGCAGGGAACGTGATTTGCAAAGTCTCTTTAATGTGAAAGTAACGGTGGAGATCAAAGCTGCCGCCAGCCTTTGCCCCTCCGCTGCCTGCAGAGCGTGTGATGCAGCAGCAAAGCTGGAAAAGCACCCAAAAATCTTCCCTGCCCACCTGGGCACTTGGTGGGCTGTGTCCAGCACGGGTTGGTGGGGACTACTGGTGCCTGCAGCCCTCCTGGGTGGATGAGTGGCATTCATCTCATTGCAGGGGCCAGAGCAGGGGCATCCCCTGCCTCCTGGAGAGCAGAGTAATGGATCCCTCTTGCCGGAGACCCCCAGCCCCATGCCATGCCCTGGCAGGCTGCTCCTCATCCCCATACGGCCACATCTAAGCTGGTTGAGTGACTTGACAGACCCAAGCCCTGGGACTGTTGAGGTTCACCTCCCAAGCAGAGCCACCCCCAATGGAGAAGGGAGAGGTGAAGGCTGCCCAGATAATTGCGCTGTCAAGCAGATTTTGTTAATGAATCAACCCCCTCAAAAAACACCAGATACTTCAGGTTTCATGAAACACAGTAGGTGGGAGGATCTTGAAAGGTCTCATCCATTCATCGAATTAAATATCCTTGAGTCTAGCCCAAGGCTTAACAGCAATGAAACCACCCACCAACCTGAGAGAAGACAAATTCAGAGCCCTTTGAAAGATGCTGGGCTGGGAGGGCTGGGATGGCCAGGACTGGGGGCAGGTTCCCTGCTTCCTCCAGGGGGAAATCCCACTCTGCAGTCCCTGCTTCCAGTCCCTGTTTGCAGGCCCCGTTTCTTCCCATCTTCAGCCATGCCGCAGCAGTCTCTGGTGGTGGGAAGCTGGGGTGCATGACAGGGGGAGGCAGAGAATTGCTGCAGGGGAAATTGGAATAGGCAGAATACACTCGCCTACATTTAAATAATACATGTAATGTGCAATAAATAGATTGTATTCATAATAAATATCAGAGCTGGACAGATATTGGATACAATTATTCATATCCAGATATATTGGCAAAGTGATGCATTATTCATATCATACTCAGCTAGCTCACGAATGCCAGGAATTATTTGTTTAATCATGTGTTTGACAAACATCATGACTCATTAAATATATTATTCAGGAAATAGTATTTGATCAGGTCTAATAGGCATACTGCAGACACTTAGAGATTTGGGGTCCCAAATTGCTTTACTCCAGAAGTGCTGAATGAGCTTTGCTCCATAACTGCAGGCACACTCCTAATTCCACCTAACTTTTACTGTGGTTTCTGTGCTCAGACTTTGAGGCATTTTGCAATGGAGCCCAGCACCAAATACTCCTTTTGGTTTCAGGAAAGCTGGATGGTCCCAGGACTCTGCTTTTTTTTCTTCTCTTGCCAGGCACTGTCTATCCTTAAGCTAAGCAGGCATCACCTGCACATCTGCTCCTCCGAGAGCCTCCCAAGTTGTTGTAGGGACTATACAGGATCTTAGCTACAGAAGATTTGTCTTCACACTCTGATGCCTATTACATGCATGTGCATTGTAGAGAAGGGTTCTTACTGACCCCTGTTTTCCCTGTTCCACAATGGGAAAGAGGCCGGAGGAACATGCGTGTGAGGACAAGTTGTGAGTCAGTGGAGCGGGATTGCTTGAGCTGTGCATGAGTCAGGGCTGTAACCCAGGAGCCCAGGGTGAGTAGGAGGGAGAATAAGTTTAGTGAGCAGTGATTGTTCACTTGCTGCTTAGTTTTCTTCCAAGGTGGTTTTCACAGCCCTTAAACTTAAAGGTGAGGACCCCTCAGTGGAAGTTGTCAAATCAAGAGCTGAGCTCAAGGGATGGGCTTTACTAAAGAGACGAGGAAGCGGTGATGGTTGAGTTAAAGGGGTCAGAATGGCAGGTGAGCGTGGCTGCCAGAGCCACCTCTTGCTGCTTGTTACGGGGCTGACTTTCTATCAAAGGCATAAAACTCCATCACATCAATTTCTTGTAATAAAATTCAAGCTGGTGTAATCGCAGAGGGAGGGCTGGGGCCGGAGCTGCCTGCTCATCTGACTCAGCTCTCTGCCCTCACTTCCATGACCGGTGCACCACCTGTCTACCTGCCTTAAAAATACCACCTGGAGAAGATGAACCGCAGCCAGCCAGAGGGATGGGGAGGGCTGACATGAAACTGCCTGAACCCCCTCTGGTCCCCACACAAAGAGGGGACCCACCTAAGAGGTGGCCAGAGATGCCAGAAAGAAATGGGACTGGGAGAGAGCTGGCAGTGTTACCAGCTGCTCAAAGACAGCAGCAGTTCCCAGGTCTTGCAGGTGTGCCTCCCAAGGGACCCAGTTCTGCTCAAACACCTTAACTAGCTAGGGACGTCAGTAGAGACAAAGGGGATGGCCATCACCCCAGCAACATGTGTTGCCTTCGGTGGGATGCAGCTTGGGCAGCTGTGGGGTGTTCTTGTGCCCTGCTGCTGCTGAAGGAGGGCTCTGTGGTGCAGGGGCACAGGAACTGTCCCTGGGGAGGGCACACAGGGGCTTGCATGAGCTGTAGCATGCTGTACAGGAGCTGGTGTTCTCAGAGCTGCTTGGTAAGGTGGGAGCGAGTGGCTTCCCATGTCCCCGTGGGCAGTGAAATACAGCTCGGTGGGGCTCTCTAGCTTCTCCCAGTGCGACACTGGAGATGCTTCCCCTGTCACTACTGCTGAAGTTTTCCAGTCATTTTCTTCCTGGGCTTCCACTCATGCTGGGTGGTTCTGGAGCTTCATATCAAGTAGAACATTGCATTCCGTATCTTGTGCTTTTGGGCATGTCTAGACATTGTCAGGAGAAGATCTTGGTACTCGTGTTCTTACCAGGTGAAACAGGCACCAAATCCTGCCTCCCCTGAGCGTACAGGAGACCGCACCACTCCGCAATGGCCGGGTGTGAAAACAGACCCCTGACTGCCAGCTCCTGGTGAGGACCACGCTCCTCTCCTCTGCTTCGATCGCTGCCCGCTTGCTTCTCCTCCCCAGAGCCTTGGCCAGATGGGCGTGGGGCTGCGCACGCCTGGCAAATGCTGCTGCTTGTCTGGAGCTCCTGCTGCTCCTTTTTTGGTTTTGTTCTTTAAAAGAGAGGCGGGAGGAGGAAGGAATGGGAAATATTGTGCCTGCAGTTGAGATTCTCTTGAAAGATTGTACTGTTGTGGTGGGGTGAGGGGTTTTTTGCAGGTATCTATAGTAACGCTGCATCCAGCTATGGTTTTCTGGAGAGCAGCGTTCCCCATCTTCCCAATTGGATTATTTTTTCCCAGCCCCCCTTCCTGTGCCACTCCATGGCCCTGATGGTCCTTGTGCCATGTGACTGGGCCATTCCCATGGCTCCCTCGCCACCTTGTTATTCACTTGTGACCAGGCGAGTGGTCATCCACAGATAAGCCGTCCATGGATAAACCATCCAGGCACTGCACAGGCCAGAAGCATGGTGTGCAGTTAGTTACTCTGAGGCCGAATAACAAGTCACTATTTATCTTTAATTACTTTTAGCCCTTCCCAAAAAGGTCCTGTTTGTTGAAACCCTGCAAGGTGGAGCATGGTCCCTGCAGGCAGAGGTGCTGCCCATGAGAAACAGGCACCAAAAGGAGCAGGTAAAAGAAAGAAAAAATCAGACAGCAAAAGGATAAGAAGAGACTGTAGGAAGATTTTTTAAAAGGGGGGAAAGGAGGTAAAGGGAAGGGAAACTCCTTTATGGGTGTAGATTCCTGATGGTCCCTACATAGCTCTTGTAGGGATACAGGATGTTTCCTTTGGTGGGGATGGGATGGCTTTCCCTGTCTCCAGCTCCAGCAGCACTGCTGGGGGATGGCCGGTCCCTCACAAGGCAGCCACCACCCTCCTGAGCCCTCTCTGGGATTTTAAGGGCTGTGAGCAGAGGCTTCCTGCACGCACTAACTTTGCTCTTCTGTTGTCTCTCCTGATGCTGCGAATGGGCTGGGAAGCAGCAGAGAAATGACTCATTAGCTGCCAGCTCAGGGAAAGGCATTTATAGCTTTTGCATGGAAAACAGCCTTCACTCAGCATCCCCGTCACTGCCTTTGGATGTAGCTGTCGTCACGGGGTGCCCGACAGAGCTGGGAGAGCTGTGCTTGGCCAAGGTGTGGTGCCTTCTGCAAGGCTGGGTCTGCAGATCCCATGCCTGCCTGGTGAAAGAGGAGGTGGAGGACCCCCTCTGGGTTCCAGCCTGGGCAGCCAGATCCCCAGCACCAGGGGACACCCGGAGACATACTCAGGAACTCCTCAGGTTGAGAGGGAGCCCTGCTGGGAATTGCGCTTCTCCCAGCTATGTAGTTCAAGAGTGGATTTAGGAAGAGCCTTCACAGACAGGCAGGATGCAGCGGGGCTGGCGGCAGCTCAGATAAGTTTTGCTTTAGTCGCTGATGACTTTGATAATGGAAGAGCCATGAGGATGCTTGAGGCACTGGGTTGCTTTTCTGACAGTGCCTGGGCTGGGGTGTGTTAGACTTAGTGACTGCAGCACTGCAGGTTGTGATGTTCAGGGTTTGTGAGCATCTCCCTGGAGGAGCCCAGTGCCTGCAGAGCAACAGCCATCCTGAGGGGTGCAGGAGCCCTGGCCAGGATGGGGTCTGAGCACAAGAGATGGCTCTGGGACGCAGCTGGGGTGTGCAGGTGGCTCTGCATTTGTGACTATGTGAAGGAGCTGTGAGACATGGTGTTATGCAGCCTTTATCTCTCTCACCCCTCTGCTTCCCCAGACCTGGCCCACAATCCATCCCGGCAGCCTCAGGTTTCCGTTGTGGAGGTGAAGCAGACCAAGACATTGGGTGTCACATTTAAACATCAGGAGCTGCTCTGGCGAGGCTGTAGCAGCAGATTTATGTCCTTCAGCTGCCTACAAAGGAGGTGTACAGTCACTGGCCTGGGGAACAGTGGCCTTGAAGTCATCCCCTCACTGGGGGACATGCCAGGGCAGTCCCTTGCCCCATGCCATCACCTCCCCTCTCCCCAGCAGCCCCGCTCACCCCATGCTTGTTGCAGAATCTCGGTCTGCGATGAGGACAAGTTCCGCCACAACGAGTTCATTGGAGAGACACGGATCCCACTGAAGAAACTAAAGCCCAACCAGACCAAAAACTTCAGCATCTGCCTGGAGAAGCAGCTGCCGGTGAGTGTGGTGGGGGTCAGACCAGCATTCCCCAGCGTGGGCCCTGTGGCACGTGGGAGTGTGGGTTAGTTTGACTCCTCAAACATGATCAGGGATGGGGAAAGCATCCGTCGCGGTGGGGAGGCGGGTGTCCGGCTGTGCTGTGTCCTAGAGCAGCCCCCAGACTGGGTGCATTCACTCCCCCAGATAGATAAAACAGAGGACAAGTCGCTGGAGGAGCGTGGACGGATCCTCATCTCCCTCAAGTACAGCTCGCAGAAGCAGGGGCTGCTGGTGGGCATCATCCGCTGCGCCCACCTCGCTGCCATGGATGCCAATGGCTATTCCGACCCCTACGTCAAGATGTGAGTGCTGCTCCATGCCGTGCCAGTCCCGGTGAGGCTGTGTTGTCCTCTCTTGTCTCTCCCTGCAGTGGAAACTAATTGAGCTTATTAGGAGATGCATTGAGCTCATTAGGAGATGCAAATGAGGGCGTCACACAGCAGCTTGCATTCACCTGGGGCGTGTTACTGCCCACTGATTATTTTACAGTGCTTCAAAGCTCCGTGTGTGCAGGAGCTGCCCGGTGCTGTGTGCCTGTGCCAGGGCAGCGCATTGTCCCTGCCAGCTGATGGTGGCCGTGGTGCCCCATGGCAGGCTCAGCACTGCCCATGGCACTTGGGAGAGGGACTGTGGCAGGAGCAGAATGGGTATCCCAAAGCAGGCAGGTATGGTTGTGTTCGGTTGATGGCATGGCCCCAGCCCAGCAGGTGATGGATCTCATCTGTCACTGTGGGGTTGGGTTCTCTCTGAGCAGGACAGTGCCTGTGTCTGATGGTCCTGGACCTCACCAGCAGCTGTGAGCACCTTTGTTTTCCTTCCCGGTGTTACCCACAGCTTTTTCACTCTTGGAAGCTCATGTCATCCATGGAAAGGCTCTAATTACATCGTGTGTGTGTGTGTGTGTGTGTGTGTGTGTGTGTGTCATTAGTTCAGATAGCATTTTAGGTGCAGCCCATGGCTCAGGTGGCTCCAGGGTCTGGTTAGCAGAGCTGAGGGCACATTTACAGGTCCCACCGATGCTTTCCAATGTGAATGACTGGAAAAATACCAGCATTATTAAACAAAAAAGGGACATTTAAATGACTGTAATGGGCTGCCGCAACTCAGCCTCACCCAAGTGATTCAGGGAAGGTGGTGTCATCCTGGGGCTATTAAGGGGTGCTGAGGAAGGTGGTGGTTTGCTGACTCAGAGCCCTGCATCCACACAGCTCCTGGGTTGTTTTGGCACAGCATTTTTCAAACTCACTCTCTGCAAAGCAGGGGGCCATGGTGAGGAAGGGCTGGCAGCCTGCCTGGACCCATCCCATGCCCATGTGCTCCCCCAGTGCTGAGCCAAACTTTGGCCCTTTCAGAGATGACATTTGTTTAGGCAGAGCTCCTGGGATAAACTGCACCGGGGAGGCCTGTAGGGAACTTTATCAGCAGCACACTTTCACCTTCCTGTTGAATTGTTCTTTAGGAGTGGAGGTGTTTGCCTAAAAATCCACTCTTGCTTTTTGAAATGCTCATTGGAGGCTCAGCCCCTGAACTAACAGAATTACTGTTGTTGTACACAGTTGTTTTGTAGGTGCCCCTTGTGCTGTCTGCAGTAGATTGTATCTGCAGGGCTTTAATCAGGGCAGATATAGACAAGTGATGCTTCTTGGTACAAGCCCTAATTTTTTAATTATGAGCAAGATCTGGAAGCGTAGTGAGGAAATAGAGCTGAGCAGGAGCAGCACCAGCACAAAAGGGTGATGGCACAGATTTCAGGTGCCCTGTCTGCTTGATGACGCTTTAATCTCGCTTGCTTTCTGACCCTGCTGCTGTGCGGCAACATATCTGCAGGTAACAACGGTGCACAAAGCCGCAGCCACTGCACTTGCTCCTACTCCCTCCTACATACGTGCCTGTGGCCTCTGTCTCCTGGCAAGGCTCTGGATGAGCAGGCTGGTCACACAGTCCCAAATCTGGACTAATCTGGGCTGGAAGCATTTGGTTTTGGGAGCTGGGAGCATGTGTGCAGTGCCAGTGTCCCCTAGGGACTGGAGATGGGATAATCGGTGCTCTCTGATGGCAGCTCTGATGGTCTTGTGCTAACATGGGGAAACGCTGCTTCCTTCCAGCCATCTCCAGCATCTTGGCAGGTAGGGGAGGAGGGAGCTGCAGGTTTGGGGGCTCAGTCCCCCATCTCACCCTGCCTCTGCTCAGGAGCTTATCCCGCAGCCAGAGGTGCCCCCATGCATGCCCGGGCTGCAGGGAAGGGCCCCACAGCCCTTCCTCAGTGGGAGCAGGCACGGGAGCTGTGTGTGACTGTGCATTGGTTTCATTGCAGTTACTTGAAACCAGATGAGGACAAGAAATCAAAGCATAAGACGGCAGTGAAGAAGAAGACGCTGAACCCTGAGTTCAATGAGGTGGGGTTTTGATGGTTGTTGAAAGCTAGGGGCTTTCTCAGTCCTTGGACTTAAAAGGAGGAAAAAAAAGCCCAGCGCAGCCCCCTGGTTCATTCTGGCTCTGTCTCTGCTCCCCAACAGGAGTTTTGCTATGAGATAAAGCATGGGGACCTGGCAAAAAAGACCTTGGAAGTCACAGTGTGGGACTACGATATCGGGAAATCAAATGATTTCATAGGTGAGTGGGGCACTCCAGAGGCCTCCTTTGCCTCTTTTTATCTTCACCTTCTGTGGCTCTTCTTGTTTCATCTGCTGCTTTCCTGCACTTTTCCAGCCTCCTGGCTTGTTCTCCATCCCATGTTCATTCTTGTTGGGTTTCTGTTCTGCCTTTATCCCACTGCTGCACCTGAGCCTCCTCTCCCACAGCTCATTGCTTCAGACACCCCCTGCACAAGCAGCACCCAATCAGGGAGAAGATGCATTTCCCTCTCCCTTCTGTTTTCAGATCTTCTGAGTGAAGAACAGGTTTAAGGGGAGGTTTCATTTATCTCTATTGGATGTCTTGGCTTCTTGTGATTTTGTTACTGGTCACTGTGATTTATTGCTAACAAGTGCCCAATGTCTCTGACAGACGCTGCAATTGTAGTGAGCTCTTGGCACAAGCACAAGCAGGTCCCAGACCTCAGCCATGCGGGGCTGGGGAAGCCAGGCTGTGATTGCCCGTGTGTCACATCAGGTTGTGGCATCAGATGCTGTGAGAGCAGCTGCGTGACCCGGCTCCATCCTGCATCCCTCAGCATCCCTCACAGGGCTGGTGTTCACCTCCACCTCTCCCTCTGTGTCTGTTTCTCCAGGTGGAGTCGTGTTGGGCATTAATGCCAAGGGCGAGCGGCTGAAGCACTGGTTTGACTGCCTGAAAAACAAGGACAAGAAAATCGAGCGCTGGCACACGCTAACGAACGAGCTGCCGGGGGCCGTCCTCAGCGACTGAGCACCACGGGGCTGCTTCTGGGGCCAGCACAGCTCTGCTGGCCACAGCCTTTGGACTTCACTCCTTTACGGCTTTGGATACGGGGGATCGTGGTACCAGGGCAGCCGAGAAGAGCAGGACACCCCATGGCACGGGCAGGCTGCAGGAAATCCCTTCCCAGGGAAGAGGGCAGCAGCGGTTTGCTCTGCTCAGCAGGTCCCATCCCCTGAGGCTTTTCCAAAATGCCTCTTTGCACCCTGACACACACACACACACACACACTCACGAGCATGCACACGCATGCACACACACACACATGCACATGGACACCACACGCCTGCATGCACTGCAGTTGTGACTCCTCTCCTAACTCTGCTCTACGGAATTACCTTCTCGTTGCCTTGCAATTCAGTGGCAGGAATGAATGCATCATTTCCATTCATGTATCTAATATGAGCAAAAGGTGTCACTAAAACCTGGTACTGTTTTCTCAAGGCAATTGTGCCATATTTCTGGTGGTTTGTCAGTCTCTGTGATTTGGGCCTAAACAGTCTTTTATGCATTTAAAGCTCCTCTGTTTGAATGATTGTGTTCTCTGGTAACCTAGAAGACTGTTTGCTTTCCTTCCAGGAATGTTGTGCTCATCCTCTCCAGTAACCCATGTGAAGGTAGCCAGCAAGCTGGCAGTGCTGTGCAGACTATGGCTTCCCTCTGAGAGTCCTGGGATCGGGCAGAAGAGGGGAAGCAGCCGCTCTCCTAATGAAACCATGCCTTCCCCCCGGAGCCCAGCAGCCAGGCTCCAGCACGGCTGTTCTTCCAGCGAAGCCGGCTTTCAGGCTAAATTTATCTGTCGCTTTTCCCTTATTCAGCCTTTTCCAGTTCATGCCGTTACCTACAATCCAACCAAGGCACTTTGCACTGTGAGCTGCTGGGATGAGCTGAGCCACGGGGCAGAGCAGTGTTCTTGTTTGCAGAGATGCTCAGCTCCAGCACGGCCATTTGTTGGTCTATTTTCTGCCTCAAACAGCTTCCAGACCAAATTTCTGTGTACAGCACAGTAACAGTATAATAATATTATCATAATATATCCCAGCTCTCATCCTCCATGACCCGCGCTGGCCGGGCCTGCATCCTCATCCCACCAAGCACTGGCTCTTGTGCAAACACCACTTTGTCACATTTGCACAAGAGCTGGTACATGGGGGATGAGCTGAAACTGTCTGTGAAATGCTGCACCTTGCCAGCAAGTTATGAAGCCTTTAAACCGTGATTTCTTAGGAAGAGCTGCTGTTTGCCCATCAGACTCAGTTACCTACAGCTCCTGAGCCCTGTAGCTCTGTGTGTGCGTGTGTTGCCAACTTCTTTTTTTGGAGAGCAATTGGATCTCTGGAAACCTTCTTCTACTTTCCAAAGTGACGATCATGTTACACCTTGTTTGATATGGGGGGGAACCAACGTTCATAGGGTTTTTTTAATACCTTAATATTTGTAATGCACTCTCCAGATACGCATGGATTTTGTTTGAATGCTGGCAGCGTGTCAAGTAGGATGTTCCCAATAATCCTCTCAGTCTGTCACTGGTCCAGCACCTTAAAACCTGCCTTGGGTTTGAGCTTCCAGGAGAGCGACAAGAGCACCATGTCGGCTGTGCCTCCCTTTTCTTGCAAAGTTACTTTCAATCCATCATTCGTTTCAGCACATCTTGCTATGAAACTGAAGTGGAGTAGGACATGATGTGTGCGTGGGTCCCTTCACTTTGTATCCCAGTCTTTTCTAAGTGGACGTCCGTCCGTCCCAGTTGCATGCAGTGGTGGTTGTCATGCCAGGCCTCGTGAAATGTTTGATACCAATGTTTTGCTACCATGTGAAGGCTGCAGAAACTGTCCTTACCTGCATCCTAAATGACTTTTGTATTTCAGTATTATCTATCTGTGTACTTTTTGTCAGGTTTGTTAATATTTATAATGAGAACCCAAAATAAAAAGGGAAAATAAAAAAAGGTCGGTGCTGGTGGTGCAGCTTTTGAATCTCCCCACGTTGGTGTCCTGGTGTGTGAGCTTGGTGCATCACAGACGGAGCACTGAGTGCCCCAGAGACATGAGATGAAGAGGATCTGGGGCCCAGCAAGGACTCGAGGGGAGCAGGAGGTAGTTTTAAACCAGAGCATCGGGTGTTGCTGGGCTTTATTCTCCACTTTGCAACCTCTCACTGCTGAAACAAAGCCACAGAAAACACTGTAACAGTGTGGGTCCTGTGTCCCCCGCTTCCACCAGGACCCTGTTCTGCTTTGGTGCTGTGAGCTTGCACAGGGACCATAAGGGCCGCCAGTGGAGGGTGACGGAGATCAGTCAAGACAGGATTAATAAAACCAAAAAAATCCCAGGTCTTTCTGAAGTTCCCATTGACTTCACAGCACTCAGGGCACTGCTCAGCGCTGTCAGCAGAAGGGCATTGGTGATGCCCCATGTGGTGCCCGTGCCTGGGCCGGGGCTGTCTCCGCATGGATTTTTGCCACCTTGGACACTGTGCTCCCCAGGCTGAAGGTGCAGAGACACCTCCCTGTGCTGGGAGGGAGCTGGGTGCTCCAGCTGCCTCCTTTAATGTCTCTTTTTCCCCACTGTAGTTTTGGGTTGATTGAATGTATATTTGCAGAGGTTAATACTCAGGCCAGGCTGCTTATCAGTGCTTAAGGCAATCTCCTCCTTGGAGGCTGTTATTTCCCTTGGGATGCCCTGATGGTGTTAGCTCTTCACATCCACCTTCATCATCACTGCTCCTTGGCCAGGACTGTTGCATTGAAATGAAAACACACACACACGCTCACACTTTACATATATATCCACTCCCTAAAGCAATACAAGTATATATATCTATATGCACATACTATATATACCTGTATCCTCATGCATGTGCTTTAGTTTATGGCCATTGCACCTCTTCTGGTCACTGGGCACCACTGAAAAAGAGTCTGGCACCATCCCCCTGCCACCTGCCTTTGAGATACTGATCTGCATTAATGAGGTCCCCTCTCAGCCTGCTCTTCTATAGACTAAAGCCCATCTGCTGCAATCTCTCCTTGTAAAGAGATGCTCCCGACCCTGATCATCCTTGCGGCCTCCACTGGACCCTCTCCAATCCCTCCTTGCCTTTTTTGTGCTGAGGAGCCCAGAACTGACCACAGTTCACATGAATGAGTTAATTAATTACATGCTTGTCTCTGCAGGAGCGGCAGCGGGACGGGATCCAGAGCCAGCCCGAGCATCCCCGGACACATGCACATGTGGTGTGTGTCAGGGCAGTGACAGCAGCACCAAGGACCAAGGGTCCCATCTCAAGCTAGGCACTGGGTTAGTGCCACATGGTCTGTATTGGCCCCAGCGTGCAGCAGCCCAGGCAGAGCCCAGCCCCACACACAGTGTTAATCCATCAGCCCCATTTAATCAGCTCAGGGGACCAGAGCCCCGCATGGGGCTGC
>WYDI02027357.1:79283-114118 GCA_009867235.2 Psittacus erithacus | reverse complement strand
TTTTTCATGTGCCTTAGCATGCCTTCCCGGAGAATCTGCTCCAAGATTTTGCCAGGCACAGAGGTGAGACTGACTGGCCTGTAGTTCCCTGGGTCATCCATTTTCCCCTTCTTGAAAAGCTTTCCAACTTTGGTGATTTATTGTGCTTCCGTAGTGTTGCTGGGTCGCAAAATTCCCCATTTGGTGTCCACTGCACAAATTCCAGCCTGTAAATACTTTCCCCACTCAATTGCTGCCATGGTAATGACAGCAGCCTTAACAGTACTTTCATAGTGTTAAACTCTGTACTATGTTAGTACCTTTGCCAGCAATTTTATCGTGATGCACAAAAAATGATTGGGAGTATGAGGATGCATGTGTTGCCCCTCTTGTCTTTGGATCGTATCTACTTAGCATCAGATGTATTTGCAAAACAAAATGGAGAGGTTTGCCCTGATTTATCCATCAGTACAAGGAATTCAAGGAAATTTAGCACAATGGAAATGGCTAATAATCTTGGGGCTCTTTTGTTCTGACATCAGAAAGTACCTTGAGAGTGTAACTAATCCTTAATTTGGAGTGATAGGAAGCAAAAAACCTAGAAAAGGTGAAATTATAGTGATTGTGCTGTAAATTAGAGTTGTGATGAAAATGCAAAAGGTGTTGGCTACAGCACAAGTGCATAGATCATTTGTGCTCTTTGAAGAAATAAGCTGGTTAGATTGAAGTCTGGTTTGGTTTGTATACAGTATATATAAAACCTCGATGATAGTACGGTTTTGATTGATTTGTATGATTTTTGTATTTTCCATTGGAGTAATGAAAATTTATGGTGGGGTAATCAAACGCTACCCATAAATAATAATAGTAACTGTAGATAAAGATTATTTTTATGTCCACAGACACGTTTTGTATTGATTAGACAGTTTCATTTGAGTTAAGCTTGACTCTTTTCTAATTATAATTCCGGGGAATGAAGAATAATAAATGTAGGTGCTTGTGTATTTGAGAGAGGGCTTTTTTTTTTTTTTTGGTTGGGTTTTTTTTGGTTTTAACTGGGAAATGTTCTAAATGGGTCAGGGAAAAACAGGACTGGAATTCAGGCTTCATTTCTATTGCAGGTATGTCTATGAAAGATAAACAGACATTTCCATTTTGAATATACCCTTATAATAATAAGTGTACTCAAGTCATTACCAACTAAACAGAGTTTGCTGAAATCGTGTTTATTTGAGACTTCTCATATAGTGTTGTTTTAATCTGTCTCTTTTCTAGGAAAAAGAGAAGAAGTATATGCTTCCTTTGGACAACTTGAAAGTGCGAGATGTTGAAAAGAGCTTCATGTCTAGCAAACATATCTTTGCATTGTTTAACACAGAGCAGAGGTAAGAAAATGTGCTATTCTGCAGATACTGCCATAAAAATGTATCTATCTGAACGTTTTAGTAACTGGGAGTGCAGTTGTGGTATTTCCACTATGCTGAGTGAATAAAGATCTTGATATTCTTGATTTATCTGCTGTTTTGCAGTTGCATAAATGTAGAATGAAAGGTTAGTGTCCTCCTAGGCCCTCAGGGTGAAACTGCTCCATGTTTAGTCATCTAGTTCTGTATGTCTGAATAATCATCTCCTGATCCTATTTTTGTTTTGTTTGGCAGTCACCTCGGCTTACCAAAACATTCATGACTTCTGTACCTTGTGACCAAATTCAGCTGGTGTTAATCACAAAAGTGTCATTGCTTCTCACTTTCTCCAGTGAAAAATCTTGCCTCTTTGTAATATTTGGAATCATTCTATTGTTTGTTTGCATTTAAATACTGCTGAATGGAGAACAAATGATATTCCTGTGCTTCCCTAACTGATAGGCTCTTTGCTTTATGCTGTTTGCTTCACACTTTTCTTTTCAGGCTCCATCCTCTGATTTAAGTGATGTAGGTATTCTATGGCAGCCTACTTCTGATGCACAGCCTATTCAGACTACTGTGCACAAATAAGGAAACATGACAACACTTAAAGACATACAAGTGACCTGTAAATTTTTATTGGTTTTATATTTTTTTGTTGGCAAGGTGCATTTGCAGCTGATTCAGTGGAATTGCATTTCAGCAGATAAGGTGCAATTTCTCTAAGTTCCTTTTCAGAAAAAACAAGTAAAGTAAATTGCAGTGGTAGCGTGGATAGATGCCCTTGTTTTATTCTTCTCTTCTGCTTCACTCCCACTCCCCCCTTGCATCGCCAAAACTTGGCAATAGATGATGTTCAAGATGATGAGGGCTGGATGTGGCTCTCTGCAGAGCCAGCTGTTGCTCCTGAACTGGCCAGAAACAGTCCTTTCAGAAGCAAGGAATGTCCCTCCCTCCCACAAAACAAAAGCAAAGCGCAGGATTTCTGGACTGTCAAGTTTCTCTGGTCCCAGAAATGTGAGGATGCAATGTGAGTCTTGCTCTGAACTACATGAAGGCTTTGCCCACATCTGCTGACATCTCAGCTAGCCTACATGTGGACGCTGTCTGCCAGGAGATGCCCTTTGAAAGTATGTCACACACATACTTGCTGGGAATAAGATTTCAAACACTTGACCACTTGCATTTCGGGAGCACAGAAAAAAGCTTTGAAAAACTTTTAATGTTTTTAAAAACATAAATGATCTTCACATACTGGCAACTAAAGTAATTTTGATTATTCTGCTATAGATATGTGTGAAACATCCCAATATTGCAGTTACATCAATCAAGAAAGAAAGCTTTGTTCTGGTGACTTGATATGAGCTGTGCATGTTAAGTTCCTTCCATGAGAAATCTGTTAATTTCAACTCATTGTTCCTCCTGTGTTTTGGCTAATAGTTTTGAATATTTTCATAATCTTAATCACTGAACTGCTGTGAAAATCCAAGAGAAGCATGCATTTCTGTGGGAAGTTTGAGATTTATTTGGGTGTAATATAGCTGCATGTTCACATTTTCACTGGGTCTTCATACACACTGGACAGCAAGGATTTCAAGATCAGATGTCTAAAATGTTTGCCATGTCTGTAATACCCTGCCCATTTGGGCTGTGAGTGTACCCTCCAGCATCTGCAAGCTGCTCTAAAAACATCCTTGTATCTATATAGGCATGTTGAGACATGGCAACACAGTGATAAGACAGCAAAATACCTTTGCCTTGGGAGAGGCTGTTTATGGACTCTTCCAGCTTAAAAGGAGGTAGAAGTTTTTCTTGAAGAGATATTTATTGAATTCTAACCACAACAGTCATTCCTCTGTTACTATAAAACAGCTGATTTTGATTTTTTTTTTTTTTTTTTTTTAAAAAACTTGCCTGCTGGTTTTTAAAAGTTTGGAGGTTTTTTTGTCAAAACAAATTTAGTATCACTTTCCACAGTTTCTTAAATTTATAGGCTGTGTCAGCAGAATCAGGGATACTGGGGCTTGAGTAAAGTAACCTGGCCCTCAACTGGGGACTGTGTTCCCTCTCCCAGATTCTTAGGGAAACTGAAACAGGGGATTGGTAAAGATCTGTTGAAATAAGAAATCTTGTCTTTGTTTTACTTTGTCTTACTTATGGTTCTGAATGGGGTGTGTATGAATATGGCTTCTTTTTCGAAATTCATGTAAAACTTGTTTCTGGTTTGGGTTTGGTTTTTTTTTGAGGGGGTATGAAGGGAAGTGGTTGTTTTGTGTGTGTGTTTTTGTTTCTTTATTAGTATTATTATTAAAAAACTTTAGTAATTGAGAAAGAAATCAGCTTTCTCTTTCTGAGTTTGCCCACTCAGGGTTCTGGCTATGGAACCATTTTGCTACTTAAGATGTAGATCATTAAAGAGCAAAAGCAAAATTGTTGTTCCAGCAAAAATATGTTCCAGCTTCCATGATAGCATGGAGATTATTTTGTATCTCTGCTCCAGCTTCCCTCCCCCCCAGTCTGCAGCATATCTTAATGTTCAATTGGAGTATTATAGTTTTCAAGCAAAATCCCTTTAGGAGAAGAATTTTAATAGGCTTGTCTCTTTTTCATTCCTAGCCTCTCACTGCATAGGTATTTGCTACAGCCATATGTTTCTGATACTGTACATTTCAATAGTTTCCTGGATTATACACTGCATTTTTTCCATTTATGAAAACCTTTCCAGTTCTGAAATTATAGTTACCAGGAAACTGCTCATTTCACTGTATAGAAGGAAAAACCATCTTGAGTTAGCTGAGGCTTGGGGATAGATGAAGAAGGAAACGAACGGTATCTGTCATTTTGATTTACTGCAGAAGTCAACAGTTCTCTGACAGGAATCAAATGTGACTTGGTAATGTATAGTAAATGGAGACTGTGACGATTGATTTCACAGTGAAGATAAATTCTCATGAAATGAACATAATTGTATGTTTATGAAAAGGCTGTATTGTGTGACATAATTAAATTCTTTTCCTGTTACTTTGTAATTAATTTTTTTTTTTAAAGGGGAAAAAAATCTAGAAAACTCTTGGTGTGAAACAGATACAGTCTTGATTAAAGAATTGAGGGGAGTTTTATTTTTCAGCAAACTAAGTAATTTATTTAAAGCGTTTTAATGGGCCCATGTACTTGATTCATAGACACCTTGGAACACCTTTGGAGGAGGACTCCTCTAGTTTACTTAGGTTACTTTAGCTTACTTAGCTTTACTTATGCTAGCTTACTTTGTTTTAATATCTAGCACTAGATATTTTTTGTTTTAATATCTAGTGTTAGATATTAAACCAAAGTATATTAGAGTGAGCGCCCTTTGACTCCTGGATCACTTTTGGCTGTGTCCATCTACATGAGTCTGCCTTTACACAACTAAAGTTGAGCTATAGGGTCAAGCAGTATGTGTCTAAACCTAAAGGTGTCAAGAATGTGAGTGCTGTTTTATGTTAACCATCCTTTTCTCCTCCACAATGAACTGCTGTCAAGTCTTTTACATTGGAAAAGATATCAAATTTTTGAAAATAATTATACTGTAGGAAAACCCCCAATGTTTGTAGTACTGCTGTAGAACATAATGTGAAGTTGTGTAGATGTAGCCACTGACTGACTTTCTTAGGCAGAGTTAAGAATGGGGGTGAGAGTATTTTGTCAGCGCCTGTGCTTACATGAAGTAGATTAACCTGTGATGTCCTCATTGATTAGTGTGTAAGACTGTTGTGCAGAGCTCAAGAAAAAACCAAAACAAATTCTGCTCATCCAAGAAAGCTTACTTTTCTTGTGGGATTTCATTCCAAACACTTTGCCTCTTTCTCATGTATTCCCTGTAAAAATAATTCACTGATTGGTGCTTTTTCTTTTAGCTTAGTGCTTTAGTCTGGAACAAGAACTATAGCCTTTAAATGTGCCCCTCTTTAGGATTATGGAACAGACCCATCTCTCCCTCTCTCTCAAATTAAGAAGGGTAAGCAGTCATTTTTCTTTATGGTCTTGCCCAGTTGACTACAGCATCCACATGGCACTCCTTCATTAGATTCTGTGTTATTCTAAAGTAACCCTTTGCCTTTGCAGTAGATTAGTTGCACTTTTTTCTGATTTATAGGTCAATAAATTGTATTACTGTATTACAACTCCATCTAGATGCTGCTTCTCTTTTAAGTGAGGAAGGAATGATGAGTAAGCCGCTTTTTTTGCTACAAGTGGAGAAGTAGCTTCCTTTCCCCCTCTTCTCCAGTTCTGGAGAGGTTTTTTGGTTTTTTGCGTGTGGGGTTGGTTTTTTTTTTGGTGTTTTGTTTCAGTTTTTTTTCCGTGGGAGAAGAGATTCTTCTAAGTAAGTATTTTTGGGGTTATGTTGAAGTGTTTGTTGAGCTCTGTTCCTCTTCAGACCCATTCCTTTCCTTGGAGCCAAAGAAGCAGAACCAGTGTGTGAAATTCTCCCTTCTGTGCAGAGGAAGATCCCACCAAGTCTTCCTGTCTTTTACTTTTCTGCCCAACCAGGATCCAGATGAAACTGAATAATAGTGTTGCCTTTCTCACCTCTGTAGAAAAGGGGATCTTTGCAAATTCAGAGCACAAAATTGTTCCTGTTTGCCTTCACAAGAATAGGTTCCTAAGAGCTGAATGCTCCTCAATAATCAAGAAGCAGTGTGGCAGAACCTACCGTCCCTGCATGAGAGCTGACTGTCAGGGACAGTGGGATAGACTTATTGTAGAAACAGACCCCTAATCTGAGAAACAGATTAATGTCAAGAGGATAGCAATCAAATGGAAGTTTTGAGGGCACACAATAGGACTGGGAATAGAACTGCCAGATGACAAATTTTAGCTACTGACTCATGAGTACACTCTGACTGTCAGGAATCACATTGCATAAGAACTGTGCTGTCCGGTAGGACTCAGGAAAGTACGCTACGTCTGCTAAGTGAAAGGTATTGCAATACTGACTTTGGGTTCATGGTGTTGGCTGAGTGATGTTCTAGAAGTCTTCTCTAGGACTCCAGATGCACTAGAGCTCTGAGTACTCAATTTCTTCTTATGGACAGGAACTGGTTAACTGCTATCCGTATATAAGGGAAATTGGGCAAGAGCCAACATAAAGGGAACTAGTGAAAGGAGACCGGGTCAGAGGGGGTGTTGGATGGAAGCCAGGCTGAAGGAGAAAGCCTGAGATGAGATGTATGTTTAGTTACTGTTTTTGAATTACTTGGAAAGCTAAGCCCCAGGAAGAGCTGGACCGAAAGCTATTCAGAGCCCTCTCTGTTAGAAAGGGAAGAATGAGAATATATTTAATTAAAAAATACCACAAATTTAATCCAGAAAAAAGCTGCGAATATTTGAAAAAAATTCCCGAGGTGCTTGTGAGTGCAATATTTAAGAATAGAAAAGGTACACAAATCCAAGGCATAACTAGCCTTTATCCCCCAGGTCCATCCCACTGAAAAAATGTATAAAGAAAAAAATAAAGTTTGTGGTTTGTGTTTTTGTTTTGTTTTGTTTATTCCTGGAATATTTCCTTTTTGTCATTATTGACAAGAATTCTTTCTATGATAAATGAAGCATAGTATGGTGGATAGGTGTGCAGGTATTGAGATTTAAAACTGGTATTACTGAGCAAAAAGGGGTTCTCAAGGAAAGGAAACAGCAGTGTAAACCTATACCTTCGAGTACTTTGTAACTATCACATTCAAGAAAATTCCTTAAATGACTGTGTGGAATCTGAAACATTAGTGACACCTACGAGAGACACGGGTGTTGTAAGCATGGGCCAAGTCATGGCTGATAAACTTGATTTAGACTGCAGGACAGCTTGCTTGCTGTGACCCAGGAAGGTCTGGGTCCCCGTGCCCCACACAGGGAAGCACAGGACTGGAGCAGAAGCCATGCTCCCTCCAGTGATGAGGGACTGACAGCTGTGAGCAGCTTTAGCGCCTGTGTGGCCCCAAAACAGGCTTCCATCCATCACCACGAAAAGCATCAAACCTTCTTCTCCAGGGAGTTATGGAATATTTTAGTGCCAGTTACTACTGCAGATTTTGGACTATGTGATGTTAGCTTTGGCTGCATTTCTGTTCTGGATTACATATAGAACTCTAGATACTTCATTTTCAAGGCTCGGCTATATACTGATCAGCGTATCTTCTGTTAACTTTCACCTTAAAGTTAAAATTGTTTGGCTCTTTATCTGTCTTTGTAGGTATGAACTTGAAAAGATCCTTACACTTCCCGAAGACCACTTACATGAATTAGTTGATAAAATCTTCAAGTGCTATTATTTCATGACATTGTTTCAGAGATTGTCTCTTTGGCTTTCTGGATATTAAGAAAAAATCTTCAGAGACATATGTAATTAATTTTCATTAGCATTCACATTAGGCTGATCTGAAATGGCATGCCTTGATAGAAAATGTTAGTGATTGTTGTTAACTCAGAGCAGATGGTCATTTTTGTTTCTTTAAAATATGTGATTTGCAGTGCCTCTAGTACAGGTTTCTTATATGAAAAATAATGCGTATCTTCAAACAGCCATTGTGGAATTACAGGTGTCTAAAATGGTAGACTAAGACTAAGGTTGTGTAAGTAGAGTTGCAGGCTGATTAAATAGAGAACATAGAGCAGAGTTTCATCCAGTATTATTTTTCCTGATTATGCATGGAGTATCTGGATTCTGTTTTCTCCCTTTTTTATTTTAGGTGTCTACTTATGAAACCCATATACTGTATTATTTAAATTGCAATCAAATAAAATATCCAAGAATTGATTTATTTTGTTTGGGGTTTTTTTGTTTATGATATAATAAAATTGGGCTCCTCTGCATTTGGTTCTAGATTCCTAATGCTCATTTTAATTTTCTTGCATCCTAATAAAAAGACCAAATATTTACCAAAAATTATTTGAGCTCATAAGCAGAGTTGTTTGAAATCCCTGTAGAAGAAGATTGCTTTCTCTTTCAGTCTTTGAGTAGCTTCACTTGTTTCAGTGCAACTGCTGAAATTAAATGCGGTTTTATGTTCTTGGGAGTATTCAAGTGGCTTATGGGCATAATTCTAAAAATTTTACTACTGTTCTTGCTCTGTAATTGCTGTTCTGTCTCCTCCCATGTTGGCAAGAAAAAATGCATCTTCGTTTAATCTTGGTTTGCATTTTCTCTATGTATAAAAAATGATACGAATATGCAGTACATCTTCTTCTACTGAAATGTTCCACATCCAACTCACTCTAAAAACTGTCTACAGCTATGATTAATTTGTGGATATGCATTAATATATATGCATGTCTATTAACTGGGTTTGTAATATGTCTACAGGAGTTGCACTTAAAATCTTTCCAGGTTTGTTGCAGATAAGTATTTAACCCTATCTTAGTGTTAAGAAACTGAAAAAGTTACTATACATATTGAGGTCTAGCAGTTAAATTTGTTCAGGTAGCAAGCAATTTTGATGTGCAGCTGCTGTAGATGTGCATCCACTGTAGCAGGCAACTAGAAAGTCCTTTCACTGTGACTTTCAGTTGTGTGTTATTCACCTGTTGGTCCTGGATTGTTTAGTTCTGCTGTTTTACAGGCAATCAAGCCTTCTCTATGCAATGCTGACAGCCCAGGCTTCAAGACTAGTGGAACAGGATTCTTAGTAACTCACAGCTGGGCTCAGTCTTTAAACTTACCTGACACTTCTCTGTTTCCTCTTGTACACTTCCAAATACCTTACTCCATTCCTGCGTTTTCATGTTAGGATTCTGCCATTATGGGAGGGCTTTAAGAAATGCCTATTTAATGCTCATTTCTGGATTAGAAAGTTCATTTTAGGGCTTGAAATATATGGAGAAAAGGAATCTAGTATGTTGGAAACAAAGGTAATAGTAAAGTGAAGAGGTTGTAAGATAAGCAAAGTTACAGCTGGGTATCTGCTGGACTTTCAAATAGTGGTCCTGGCATAGAGAAGGTGTGCCCTGAGTATGGAACTAGCCTGGAATTAGAAATTATGCTTTTAGTCCAATTGTCTGTTCATCTTCATTAACAAGTATGTTGTGGGTTTTTTTCTGGAATACAGTTCTTGAGGTTTATTTATCTAGAGTATAATACAATCTGCAGGTAACAAATGGTAACCTTTCGTATTTTTCACTCTGGAAAAAAAGTATTACTGTGTTAATCTCCAGTAATGGCACTATGGATACATTTTCATGTTCTATGCAGGATATTAAATTACAATTACAAGACCCTACAGGAGGAAGCAGCATAGGTGGATGTGGTATATGCATGTAACTTTACATACAGCTTACTTGTTCATATGTTCACATTTCAAAAATGTTAAATATTCATGAGAAATGTTGCATGCAAATTGTGGTTTAGGTATGTTCCCATTTAGTGTAACTGTTTAGTTAGTACAGTCCCTTGAAGATGCCTGAGTATCAACAAGATTTGTATTGTTCAGAGTTCCTTTCTGCTTCTGGGTATCCTGCATTATATCATTTTCTTTGATGCATAATATCCCTGCCATAAAGATGACAATGAGAACATGATCTCAGTATATTCCATGCGGAGTAAGTAGGTGAGGATTGAGTAGTAACTGGTTTTGTGCTGATATCTTAAAAATTTTTAAAAGGTGGAAGAGAGAACAAACCAGAAAGTCTGAATTGTTTTCAAGAACATTTTTACAGCTTTCCATGAGACGCCAGTGGATTCCTAATGAGTAAAACATGTTAATGTGTTTTTGTAAGATTCCACTAGTAACAGAAAAAGGACACACTCTTTTCAGAAGTTATTTTGGCTTTTTCCTTTGTAAAGTTCCTATGCTTGTCAGCCTTCCTGGAAGAAAGGCAAATGAAGTCTAGTAGCAAGGCAGCTGATTTGTGGGGCAAGCATCCATTTACCTACCCTACTGTAAGCTTCCTACAAGTCCAGTTCAGTGTATATGTCCTTCAGTTCCTCACTTATGCTGAAACTGACGTCATTTGTGGTCATGGAGTAAGATTCCTATACTAAAATAGTGGAGCTCTCAGATAATACAGGGAGGGGGGCCTTGGAAAGCCAGAGATGTCAGCTGCTTAGCCATAAGCTGTCCCTAGACCTAGGAAAAGTCTTGATGCAGAGACAGGAATGCAGGACAACGAGCTCATATGTGTTCAAAGCAGCTGGCAAAAAGCCCCTCTTGTACAAGTAAACTTGATATACCAAGTCACAAAATGCCAAAAAATTTAATATATAATATGACAGTCCTGAAAAAATGTTTTCACAAGATGATGTCACGTTGTTTTGCTCTTGTAGGTATGTATTTTTGGTACTTCCCTATTGCTGTGTTTTACAACCTTTATTTGCTCTGTGGTTAGTCGTCTTTTCTGCGAGTACCCTTTTATCATTTGAGATTCCTCTTTCTTCAAAGTTATAGCTGCTTAGTTGAAATAGCTAAAAATCTTATTAGAAGTTTCTCCTAAGAATCAATTACAGCTTTTTTTTCTCTGGCACTTTCATTTTGCTTCCTTTTTTATTTTCATTGAGTTATTTTTGTAAATATTTTTAGTAAATGTCGACTCAGAGTTCTACAATATTGCAAACTGAATAAAATTGAAGTGCGTTTTTGTCACTTTAAGATAACAGCATCTGAGGAGGTCATCCAGGCTATTAGTTGCTTTAAGGCAGGATTAGTACATTTGGATTCAGGGAAGAAAAGGTCTTAATTTTAAATTTCTAATCAAGTAAAAAAGCCCATAGAGCTTTCAGTCATTCATACTGTCAGTGCCTTTGCTTAAACTATGGGACCCAACCCTTTAGTGCCTCTTTGTCCCTTTGCAGGCTGGTTTCTCTGGGAAGGAAGCATAGGTGTGCTGCCCTGAGCAGCACTAATGCATGCTATGGTGGCATCTCTGATCCAGATGCTTGCAAGTGCAGTCCTGGTGCTGAACATGCATGCCTGGCTGCTCAGATGTAGGCAATGAAATGGGTGAGAACTTATGTCACTGACTTAAGGAAATCAGAGTATGTCCTTTATCCTTTTCAGTTTTGAATGTGATCTATATCCTGATAAAAATACCTGGTTTCCCTCTATTCAGAGGTGGGTATACTCTTGTTGCCATACTGTGGTTTCATGGCTGATAATTTAATGATTAGGTGCCATGGCTGCTTCATGCTCGGCATGAATGCTTACTGTTCAATCACAATTTTTCTACCTGTTTTCTATCTGCTTCCTGAGACTACCCCTAAAATGCAAGGCTAGGAGATGTCTGGTGACATTGTTGGTAAGGGAGATGCACTTCTGTGAGTGGGAATTACATCAAGTCGGTTGTATTCTGGCAGTGTGACAGTGAAATCCCACCAGTCCCTGAATGCTAAAGAAATTTGTCTAGGCAATGATAATAATAGCTTTACTTTCTGGTTCTATAGTGTATTCATATTTTTTACCCCTCAGAATATGTGGCAGAAGTTACCTCTGGGGTTGCATAATGAAACCAAAGGACCCCTTGTCATTGTCTTTGAAAGTGAAGTAATCTCCATCAAGCCCCCTCCCTACTCCCAGTTCCCCTTCTACAATGGCTTGCTAAGGAACGAAAACAGTCTGGTTGTGATGGAAGATTGATTCTTGTGTAAATGTTAAGATCTAGCAAAATGTGGTTTCCTAACTTTTGTCAGCTAAGCTTGTGGCCTTTCCTAAAAAGACTGTTGGCTGACAAATTTATAGCAATCTGGTCTGTATATAGAATTTGAATTCAAAACCAAATGGCTAAACCGTAAGGGGAAAATCTGTTCTATTTATTGGACAGTTTACAAGTAGCACCTTCCTACATATGTATTTTTCCCCCTTTCTCTTTTCCTCCATTAAGTGATTCCCTATATTTATCTAATTTTGTGAATTACCCGCAAGAGTTGTTATTCCAATGTGTCCCAATTTTTTTTACTATGAAGGCAGACATCAGAGGTTGTGTAGTTTGTTTGAAATACCTGATTATTGTTGTTTTCTTTCCCCTTTCACTGATGTCTAAAAAAAAAATATATATATAATGCACTGGAAGGATTTAACATGGGAAAAGTTGCATCATTAATTGTTTTGGTATTTATTACTTACAGCAGCAGTCGTGAGACACACAGTTTTGATGGCGTGTCTTATGTGTTTGTCCTCTGCATCACCACAGTGTTGTTTTCCTAAAAGTGCTCCATTTTGGCAAAAGCTGGAAAATTGATTTGAAGCAGTTTCATGGTGCTTTCAGATGATTATTATTTCCAGAGCTGTGCTGTAGCATTCTAAGATACTTTCAAGCAGTCTGTGTAATTATTAAACAAGTACCTATCCCATAAACTGTGTTGTCTAAAATGATTACCAAGTAATTTCTGACCCCAATGGATTTTTAATTTAAAATGCTGTGTGCATGATACAGAATAGTAAAATGCTAGTTTTACAATGCGGTGCTCTTTGTTCTAGGAATGTTTACAAGGATTACCGTTTCCTTGAGCTAGCCTGTGACTCCCAAGAGGAGGTGGATAGCTGGAAGGCATCTCTGCTACGAGCCGGTGTCTATCCTGATAAATCCTCAGTAAGTTAAATAGCTCACTAGCTTTCCAGTAGCTGCTCTGTTTGAGTCAGAAAGAACAATCGTATCATCTGGGAAAACAGAGTGTCTGCAAATATCTCAAGAAATGCTAGCCTTTTCATTGTACTCTTCTGTGGTAATTTTGAAATATTTTAAGATCAATTTGTGAGTCAAACCTCAATATTAAAAAAAAAAAAACAAACCGAACCTTCCGAAACCATAAATGTTTTTTGTTGGATCTGTATAGTGAAAGTTGAGTAATTTGGGGTTTCCGGAGCTTCGTTCTTTCTGTTAATGTCTTCTAAGGTAAAGATGTGCTTTGAAGAGTTTATTCCCTCAAGCTCTGTATTACAGAACTGACAGAAGCATTCCAGGCAATCATGTATATTTATTTTACTGACTTACTGCATGGTTTTTGTGTATGAAATGCATGCTAAACCTTTCCAAAGGCAGTTTTACTCAGCTAATTGTCATGTGGAGCAAATCAAACAGGATAAAAGCCTTCATTAATTTAACATAAAAGACAGAAAGTCAGGAAATGGAATATGCCCAACTACCATTTCGTATTTTTTGGACTTAGTTAATTTAATATCTAATATCAACTGAGTGATTGAGGAGATGTATCCAGAAACGAGGCTGACTAGCAAAAATACCTGTCATTTGAGCTTTTGAAAGTTCTGTAATGCATGGTGCACCTTTCTTCAGTAAGTTTGCTGGTCCACTAGATTCCTTCAGTGGAAAATCTGGTTTTAGAAATGGCGCTTTGATTTTGATGGAATTTGTTCTTCTCTCTGCTTGTTTTCCATTGGAAGGCCAGGTCCTTTGAGTCCAGGGTCTTTTACTGTCTTTTATGTCTTCATCTTTCTCTTCCTCATATTTCTCTTGTGATACCTCCATGGCTTCCTGTATAATTTTGTCTGTATCTTTTCTGGCTGCTATTTAGCAAACAACCCTCAGCTTTGTCTCTTCATACCAAGTTTCAAGGCTACCCTTAACAGATAAATCAGAGACTTCTTGAACTGCTGGATTCTCCAATTATTATAGGAATAAACAGTGATGGTGATAACAATGCTGATTTTTTTTAAGAATAGTTCAAATACAAATTTAGCAGGAGACCTACCAGGTATCTGAGACCTTACCTTAAAAAGATATATAAAATTTGGTGACTCTTCAGTATGTTGCCTGTGTCAGTAGATTACTTCCTACCTAAGACATCAAAAGTAATTTTACAAGGATTAGTTACAAGAGGTTACCTACTTAATTACTAGGGACAAAATACTGTATTGTTTTGTGTTCTATTTTCCTTGCTCAGGTTTACATAATGATGTCAAAAAAGCCTGTTGCTGCCTCTGGTTTAATCTTGCATTCTATGACATGTTTATCATATTCATATATCTTTTATTTTATTTTTAAACAAGATGGATTAGTTGGATTCTAAACTCCTCTTCAGCCTTCCTGTCTCTCCCTTCCCCCTAAAAATATTTTGAATTCAAAATATGTTTATAAAGAATTCTTGGTTTTGTTTAAAGTTGGTCTATGAAGGGAGTCATAGATAGAAGATGAGAGACTTCCTTGAAAGATAGAAGTAGAAGGGAGTCAAAATTCAGTTCTTCTTTAAGCTGGAATTATCTTTACATTACAAAAAGAGTTAATATTATTGTTCCAACCCCCTGTAGTTTGAAATTCACCCAGTAGTCTATCAAGCTGTTCAAGAAAGATGCCTGATCCTGCTCTAGTCTTGCAAAGCACTTTGTTCCTGCAGGACTAGAGGCCCAAATGCGCACTGCAAGTCTACTGTTAAAGTTTTGAATTTACAAAGTGAAAGCTCCAAGGCCCAGGACACCTTAGAAGTTCCAGTGAAACCTAAATAAAAATCATCACCATTTCATTAAAATCCTGTGCATACTCCACAGTGTCACACCTTCCTCTGACAGTATAAAATAGTTGTAGAGACACACACTCAGTCTTTCATTCTGCTTCAAAGACTTAAAGACCATGGTTTTTTGTCAGAGAGACCGCCGGGAAATGGCAGCAACTTGCATTTTCTGCAGTGCTTCCCCACAGCTTTGCAATCCCAGAGTTAAAAAGGCAAAGAGGTACCCTAGCCCCTTCCCAGTCTGACCTTCTCACTCTTTTTCATGTGCATGTCACAGCTGGGAACTTTGAGTATCCAAGGTTTTGGCACCAGAAGTAGAAAAATTGCTGCTTAGAAATGAAAAATAGATTAATAGTGCTGTAAACCTGGAGTACTGCAGTGGTGAAGCTGGCCTGCTTTCTGTAACTGCCAGAGCAGCATGCGCAGCCTGGAATTTGAAAGCTAAGCTGTGTGCTTTCATTAACAGTTCTGTTGCTTGCATACAAGGACATTGATGTAAAACCCAACTCAGTTGCCCTTAGCTGGGTTCCTTCTGCAGTGGCAGGAAAAGTAGAACTTTGTCACTGAATTTGAGATTTGTTCTGAATTCTCACCAGGGGCAAATCTCTCAACTAAAAATATTAATTTTTCTGTTCTTTTTTTTAGTAATGCTGCTTAAAATTCTGTGATTACAGTGGAAATGGGGCTCAGTACTTATGCTAATGTGAAGTTTCTATTACTGATTTAATCTTGTAAGCTAACTCCAATGCTGTTGCATTTTAATTTTTATTTTTCCCTAAACAAGTCACCATTTCTCCTCACTTCATTTTGCCTGCCTTGAGCACATGGGGACACACACTCACGTTTATATATTCACTCTCTTGTTAACTATCTTTAATCACTCCTCAGCGTTGCTCTATGAGCCCTGAATTCTTCTGCAGCTTGCCAAGTCATCTCTTTCCCCCAGGATATTTGCTTTTGTCAGGACGTGGACTTTGACAGCCACCGGCATAGCAGTGAATCAGTGTTTTTATTTTTTCAACCCATATGCAAGTCAGCTTGCTTGATATAAATCACACTGTGGCCAGTTCACTTTGAAATGGAATATCCATTTACCAGCTGACTTTACTGCTGGGTTTCTGGGCTGATGCATCCAAAAAACCTCCTTTTTTAAAAAATGACTACAACTTTGTGACTAACCTCTCCAGACTATATTTTTCAGCTGCAGGCTGGTGTTTATTTTGGCTGACTTCCCACTGTATAATATACACTGTTCATGCCAGCTTGTGGCAAAACTCACAATTCAGAAAAAAATTGCAGATGTTTGTCATCTGCACACTTTACCTTGATCTGCAGTTGATGTGCACACTACCTTGCTAGCACCATCCATTCCTTTCCTCTGTCCCCTAATACCATCTCCTCCTTATTTTTATTACTAACCTAAAAGTTCAATATTTGGTTTTTAAAAGGCATTGGATCATAAACTTTCCATTCTTTGGCACATTGTAGGGAGTGGCTGTCATGCAAGGCTAAGCAGACATGTTTGGTGGCTTGCTTTGCATACTGGAAGTTCAGTATTACCAGTGCATGAAAATCCCTCTGGCTTTCATCCCACCCCTAGATCATTTCAGGCCTCGTTTTCTTCTCCCTTGTGTTAGTGTCCACCAACTTCCCAGGATCGGCTCCTGTTTTACAGTAATGGAAGCAAAAGTGGAGTCAGAGTGTTTGTGTAGAGAGGAAATTTTGAAAAAAAGCGTGAATTTACAACTTTGCCGATGTTTTCGATCCTTTGCAAATGTCCTGTGTTCCCCTGGAAGCTCTCTAACTAAAGGTTTCAGGGAATGTTCATTGAGTCAGTTCCTCATTTGGTTTGAGCTGTTTCCAGAATTGTACAAGTTAGGCTGAATGCGTGTAAAATGAATGTATCTAACATTTGTTTTCCCCCCTTTTTCCTCCTTGCTGCATCCTGCAAAGGGGAACAACAAAGTAAGTTGTTTGTCCTTTTACAAAATCCTCTTGTATCTTCTTTTAAGGTTTTTGTCAGGAAAATTGGTTTATCTTCTGGTTCACACAACTATTGCCTGATGTTAGCAACAGCAAACTCCTATTAAAAATGTGGGTGCAAAAGCGTCTTCTAGAAAACTATTAATGGCTCTTTGTTTTAATTTTGGGGAACAAGACGTGTTAAGTCTCACTGAGTGTTGTTTTTTAAGGCAGTTCAGTAAGAATGATACTATAAAACAGTGTTGGGACCAAATATTATGAAGGTATAGTAATAAAGACCTTCCGAGGAAAGGTTCCTACAGTCTGATGAAACTCATTACAGCTGGATTTTTTGACCATACATCAAAGCTTGTATTAATGGGCAGTTATAAAAAGCCAGCACTAAAGTCTTAAATAACAGATTTGCTGGCGTTGTTGGCTAAGCTGAACTAGATCAGTGTACTGGCTTTGAAGGTGCCTTAAAATGGATGGAGGAGGGTGGGGTCAACATTTGACTTGGCTTCTAGACCCTTGATGTGTTCCAGCTGGACAGCAACAGAAGGGTGTGGGGTGTGGAGAGGGAGAACTGAAATATGCATGGTAGAGGTTTTTTTTGAAAGTAAGCAGCACAGTAAAAGACAGTTTTGCTGGTGTTGATCTGATAAACTAATAATCAACCAGTTCCCAGGGTTAGTACTTTTTTTATGCCATTTTTACTGAGCTTAAGAATGGAAATTGCACATTTCACACTTTGGAATATGATGTAGAAAGAATTTGCCATACCACAAAAAGAAGTTATACAGCTTTTGTGCTTCCCCTCCCCCCCTCACTCCCCCTTCCTGTTTTGGTATATTAACCCTTAAGAAGATGTATTTATGTATCTGGAGCATCAAAAGACATTTAACAGCAAATGTTGCAAGTAGCCCCTGAAGTATTATCTGTGCCATCTTACTGTGAGTCTGAAGCATTTGGGAAGGGCCGGCGGGTTTTAAGTGTCATGAAGGTTGAAGAATTTTGTCTGCTTTTCGTTCTTGTGTTTTCAACCAGGTTTTGAGTTCTATTGTCTCCATAGTAGCTGGGACTGAGTAGCCCAGCTCAGGTTCAGAGAAGTGGTGTACTGATGGCAAGGGGAGAGGAAGTTTACATCAGGGTAATGTTTATAATGTTTATTTACAATATAATTACTTAAGACTTTGCTGCTGCAGTGGATGATGTTCTGATCTCCATAGGAGAGAGATTAGACTGCAGATGCTCTGTCAAGGGAAGTGGGGATAGATGAGGCACCAAAGAGCTCTTGGGGCTGGCAGAAACAGAGTCTGGAGTTCAGGAGCTGCATGGACCAGCTCTGTTCTCCAGAGTCCTGACCTATATGGTACCGTACGGAGATCAGGACCAGTAGTATCTGACACAGAATTAGTTGCTAGCATAAGGGAGGACACCCATGAGCAACACAGGAGAAACCTGTGAGATATGAGGACTTGTGGAGCTGTGAGCTCTCCTTTCACTCTGAGCAAAGGGCAATTCTTGCTGTAAGTTCAGAAGTGTTCTCCCTCTGGCCTGGGCTATCATCCAGAAGGTAACTCCAAAAGAAATTTCCAGAAAAACATCCTGGTCTTTCTCTTGGACACAGTTCCTTGTAAGGATTCTTGTATCTCCTTCTGTGTCTCCTTATTCTCTTTCACACAGGTTATTCGTGCTGGATTCTGGAGGCTACATTACCCTAGTTAGACAGGTAGAATTAACCTGCAGCTGCCTGTAGGGGCTCAAACCCCACAAACATCTTGAGATTTCTGCACCTAGTGGCATGAAAAATTAAATGGGTAAACCTGAAGGGGGACAAGAGAGTTTTTTGAGAAGGGATTGGGGGAAGACAGGAACGGCAGATTGGGGGTGATGATGGTTTCTCAAATCCTCTTATGCAGCTTTATGCTGCAAAGCTGCATAACCCTTCCTTACTGTCCTGGTCCAGATTTACTTGATTACTAGTAGAGCTGTAACCCTCCTACTAGTAATGCCCAGTGTGGCATTCATACTGTGGATCATGTCATATGTAGATATGTGAAGATCCTGTACCCACCCATCCAGATTGTGGCTGCTTTTATACCTCTGCCTTTAGTTTTGCGTTCTTAGATTTACAAAAATAAAAATAAACATTGGAGTAATGAGTTCCTAAGATAATGTGGAGGAAGGGAATTGAAGAGTGTTTATAATCATCAGTGGGCTACTAATCAATTTATTTTTACTTTTTACTGTTGCACAATCATTAACATGAGGTTTTTTCACATAGTTAAAGATAAATATATCTTCAAAAGCTTTGTTGGGTAAAATCTGTAAAAGGGTCCTGTAGAATGAGGTAATGGAGACCTATCTGATTCAGCAAGCACATGCTGGCAAGCCACATCTTACTTATATGAAAACTGAACTCCAATCCTCAGCCTTGTGCAGAAGAAAAGTGGTGGAATATTGCACAGAGCATTGTACCTTCAGTCCAGGTATTGAAGACAGAGGAACTGAATGCATCTGATTGTCTTAATCCCCCACTGTGAATTTGCTTCCTCCCCTGTGCACCTTCATCACCCTCATTAAAAAAAAAAAAAAAGCCAAAAAAGTCCCCCCAAAGCAGCCCTCCAGAGCCTGCTATTTGAAAACAATAGCAAAACCTGTAGCATCCTTATGAATTCCATCTTCAGGATGTGTCCAACATTGTTAGGTTAAAAGATGAAAGAGATGCTATATTGATTCAGAATCCCTAGATACTAAAAAAGAAGTGACACTTTGTAATACTAAAAAATAACCTTTTTTCTTTGCATCCTTAAGCCCTGAGCTAGCCAATTATTTCTGCTTAATTTGAAAAATCAAACACTTTAATGTTGCGCTCAGACTTGAGAAAATTCACCTTGGAAAATAAAAATCTGATTAAATTACTTTGTGTGGATAACGTGACTACAAAGCTCTTACATTTTAATTACTTTGCATTACTGCGCTTGCTGATACTCTTTACAAAACACATAGAATTGGAGTATATAAATCCTGTATTCACATCTCAATGAATTTGTCACAGATAATACTGTGTGTGTGAACATTCACTGAATATAGTTAGTGTAATATACAGTTAGTGTAATTTAGTTTGAATTTTCTCTTGGGAAAATAGGATTCCCTTTGAAAGGAGGAGGAAAATACTCTCCCTGCCAGGTCAGTTTGCCTGTTATTCCTTAAAATACTTCTTGGTGACATATTAATTGCTTAGATTCAAGTCTGTCTTTTTTTCTTTTTTTTTCCCCTCATATATTTTTGAGGGGGATAGTTTTACTAAGCCCAGATTCCAGATCAGCTACTTCATTAAGAAGACCAGATGTCCTCCTGGCTCTTGAGACGGTCCTGGAAAATGGGAACTTAGTGATGCTTGTTCTACCTACATATATAACAACAGTGCTCACAGTTCATCTATTTCATGCTTGGCTATTGACATGTAAATACAGATATAGTGCCAGAAGCCATACGTATCTTTCTTTGCATTGTAATAAGGCTCTGATGTGTTCTTTTTCAAATTCAGCCATGTTTCTGAAGTGTCTTCAATCAGTCCCCAGACATAAACTCTGACTCAGTCAATTACCAGCTGTGATGATGCCCTGCAAGTGCCCGGGCAAATTCAAACTGAAAGTGGTTCAGCTCTGACATTGCTGAAGTCTGTTCAAGTGAAGTTCCTAAACTAGAAAAAGTAAATACTCATAACAAAAACTGGGTTTCTTGCATAGTAGTATGTTGAAAAGCAAACTCTACTAATATATCAGAGCGTAAAATGGTGTAGAAAGAAGTGTAAACTGTGCACTCACTGGGTTTACTTTTTTTTTTACTGATGTATTTTAGAAAAGGAAGGCACTGAATTCTAGGAAAGGAAGAAACCATTTCAGCTTTGTCTAAAATTGGCTTCAGGCCAACTAGGTTTAAAAATAACTTTTAAATGAAGTGTTAATTTTTGTATTTTTTTTTAAGTGGAAAAATGCCATGATTTTATAGACAGTGTTTCAGTTGTTGCTTTGAACAGATGAATTGAATTTTGCAATCAAGTCACGGCGCAAGAGAGCAGACCAAGCGAGTGTGCATGCTCACACATGCTGGGTCAAAAGCAGTCCAAAATACAGGGAGCAAAGGAAATGGCAGGCTGTTTTTCAGTCCTTTCTTGCTGCTTCACTGTTTCAAGGATATGAAAACATGTTTCAGATAAAAACTATCTTCTTGTTCTCCTACATATTTACTAGTTCAAACTAAACTGGATGCAACCTTGTTCCCTGAATGTTCCCTAAGAAACAGAGCAGCCCTGGTTTATATTCTTGTATGAGTAAAATAATCGCTGGCAGGAGAGAGTTAAAAATGTACAGGGGAAAAAGAGATTCATAGTATTGCATCAGTTGCACTGACTGTAACAAGATGCAGGCTAACAGACTGAGTGATTTCAAAACCAGTCCCCACGAAGCTGGTAACTGCCTATCAGAGGTCGGGGGTTCAATAGCTGTCATAGGGTTTTACATTTCTGCTGTTAAATGGGACTGCTGACATTAAGCAAACTCCAGGAAATTTAGAAGCGAGCAAACTGGGTTTTTTTATTTCGGTAATGTATCCATGGGGGGCTCTTTCCTGAGCTTTTGGCAGGCATCTGCATATTGAAAATATTTTTAAATTCTTCATTCTTTATGGCACAGCTAATTTTTGCCCCACTTCCACTCCGCTGAAGGATTTCATTGAAGCTCTAGAGAAACGTGAAAACTCTGGTGGTTAAATTCCAGATTATAGAACATAAGTGTCAGCCCTATTCTGGGCATATAGTAAGATTTGACTTGGGGAAGGCAATAAAAGTGGCAAACCTTGAAGGATGCTTTGCCAGCCCTGGCCAATGAGCACTGAGTTGGATGGTGGAGAGGAAGGTGCTTCTGGACTGTGCTGCACCAGCCTTTGTCACAAAGGTCTTTTGGACTCCAGGCTGGAGTCCTTGTGTCTCCAGGTCTCAGAATAACTGCAGCCAGGAAGATCTGATTGCCCCTTTTGTGCAATAGCGTGTGGTCACCCATGAAGGACATTGAACTCAAGGGGAAACTCACAAGTATCACAAGGCTTTAGGACAATCCTAAAATATCTTCCTTGTCTTCCAACTCAGTGATTGCTCAAAAATCTACTCCTGAGAAGTAATTGGGAGTAAATAAAAATTTGAAAGATTTTTTTTTCTGCCAAAAATGTCACCAGACTCACCCTTCCATAGCATTTACAGTATAACAGGAAATGTAGTCATTGGACATGAGGGTGGAGGGCAGTTGGTGAATGGCCAGATACTCCTTTTTTCTCATTTCCAAGGGAAAACAAGATGATCAGGAGAAACTGAATGCTGTTTTCCCTGACTCCATTTTGGGCAAAACCCAATATATGCAATGTCTAGTCTGATACATTGTTCATCCTGGACTTCTTTAACCTTTCCTACCTATCTCTTTTTGTGAAGGTGGTTTTATGATTACTTTCCATAAGCCAAGTCAGACTCAAGCCCTATGCTCTGTGGGTAAAATCCTCCTTTCTGGAGCTGCATTCTTGACTCATGTAACTCCTTCCATGATGTCATGTGCCACTCTCATGATGTCTGTGGCCACTCCTCAGCTCCTGTCCCACCTATTTTCCAGCTCCACTGTGGCCTTTGATTGACTGATACTTTCCTTGTCCTTGTTGTTCCCTGTTTGTTGTATTATATGACACAATATATTGAGTGTGCCAGTTTTGGAGAACTGGTATTTCCCACTAGGGAGAGCTTGCTGTGGATGTTTTGATCAGTGCAATTCTTTGCGCTGGTAGGTACAAAGTGTAGCTTTTATACCCTTGTTCCTAAAATCCCTGTTCCTGCAGTTGAGAAACAAGTGGCCTTACCCTGTTTCCTTTGCATTCTTTCTCTTTTAAATTGAACTTGTGCTCTTTGTTTATACTACTCTGCAGGACATGCCTCTTAACCTGATGAGTAAATGCGTATGCTCAGAAATGGTTTAATTGCAACCAGTCTAGGTCATGGAAAGAGTGGAAAATGGGCATGGTAAAATCAATGGCATCAGCTTACACAGATTTAGAATTTCACCTGTTGTGGGTGGGTATGTTGTCTTTAGTGTCATATTTAGGGGACTGTTGTTTTTTTCCATGCTTTCTGTAGTCTGATTAGTGTTCTGCTAAAATAAAGTCCTTTCCTAGAGCTAGTCCTGGCATTGTCTGATTGAGGCTGTGATTTCTGCCCCATGTCATATTTCTTTTATTTAGTTCCATCTTATTTGTACAGTTTCTTTTGTAAGCCGCAGCATGATGCCTTTCCAGCAGCTGTTTTTAATACTGCGAATAGATAGTATTTGTCTAGAAGCTGCAGGCATGGACCAGGATCCCATTTTACAAACTTAGAGTGAAAACATGGTTCTCCTTGTAGTTAAAGAAGATGCGAGAGAATTGATTGATAATTATGAAACAGTGTCCTGTCTGTGGTTTTTGTTAAAGGTTTGTCACTAGCCTTGAGTGCCTCTGGAAACAGAGGGTCTTGAGGCAAATTACCTTTTTGTCACTGCTCTGACTAGCAGAGGACATGGGATTAGGATTATTTTGATACTAATGAATTCTGTAAACAAGGAACATGATTTATTTCACGAGAGTTCTCTCTTCTTCAAGCCTGAGAAGGCAGTCCTGGAGCAGGACTGGCAAGATGTCTTAATCTTTTGTCTTTAAAAATACCTCATTCCAACATCTTTTGAGTATGCAGTGATTTCTTTCTGCCTGTCTTTTAAGAACAAGTGGTGAGTAATTCTCCTGCTTATTTACCAGATTCTCTTCAGTTAATCTTTAAAATTTAATAGTAGTTTTTTGAATGTCTGTCCTTATGTGGTGGAAGCATCTCAGGTTAGAGTATGATTGGTGGTTTTGTTGGGTCAGTTGTTCAAGTGATTTAAAATCAGGAATCCTTGTAACCTGTGTAAGATGTAAGCATGTGTATGAAGTTCTCCATCTTTTTGTTTCAGAGGATTTTGCCTTTGACAGAGCGTGTATGTCTGTTTCTCAGGTATGCTTAATGGGCTTCCTTTAGTGTATACAAGTATCAACATTTTCCCATCAAAATTCAGATCTTTTCTGATAGGATCCCAGTGGGAAATTGCATGTATTTCTAGGGGTCTCTGTCTAGAATAATCTGTGATTATTACTTCCAAGTCTGGATCTCCTGACTATAGACTACTTCGCTGTCACCTTCAGAGACAGTGTGTTCTTGGAAGCAGAAGCTCAGCTGTCCTGAGGGCCAGGTTCTTAGGTAATTGCCTATGAGCAACACAGATACACCTTTTCCTGGTAAGGCCCAGGAACATTGCCATTCCATGACAGATAGAAGGATGCAGCACTTCCCAGTGTTATCTGTTCCCCTTTTGTGTGTTGTTGGGTTTTCAGGCCAAGTTGTTCCTGCCTATGTTTTTTCTAGTTAAGTCTTCCATTTCAGGTGTGGGAATGGTTTACTTGACCTAAATGATACTCCTGTTTTAAAGCAGTTACGTGTATCTTACTTGCAGCTGCTTTTTTTTTTCTGGTAGAAACTCTTGCTTCTTCAGTACTGGTGGCCTATAGGCTGCTCTTTCATAGCTTTTTATAAAATATATTTTATCATATATAAAAGAGCACTAAGCTATCTACCAGAGTTTACAGATAGGCAAATACCTGAAAGTTTGTCACAACTACTCTGTTCCTTCCAAATTCAACCCCCACTGACAGTGGAAAATTAGAGGTCAAGTATCAGTGATGCTTACTGCTTTTGTTGCTGAGAATTTTGGTAAAAACACTGCTTTACTATGGTAACTCCACAATCCCTTGGGAATGACTCTTCAGTGCTTCCAACCTTCAGGTTTTTTTGTGACAAGGTTCTGGCTATATCCTGGAAAATTTCTGGAGTCTGCTATGGATCTACAGCAGCTGAAAATACAGGGAGCAGCATAAACTAAAACACGTTGTATTCAGTATGAATAGGAGTCACTTCGGGCAGGGGAGATTTCCAGTGCAAATTAAAATGTCCACATTCACACTTAACAAGCTAAAAACTCATTAGAGAGCAAGGTAAAATTACTAGGAAGTTGCTACCAAGTTTCCACTCTGTCCTCCTGGACATCTGCAAAAACTAAGCGGCTTTGCTGCAGAACGTAAGCTCTGCTTGACATAGAATGCTTTTGTTAATATTCCTACCTGGAATCTCCAACAGTAGAGTTTTTTAGTCAGTCCAAGTTCAGGCGTCACAGTGTTCGGATCAGGTCATTTGTTTGGAAACCACTGTAATTTCTCTTGGTTTTATGATCTTACTTTGCTGAGTTTAAAGTCTCTTTGCTGGAAGACACGCTTAAAAATACACAACGTGCTTCCAAATTTTGGGCTGATTTGAGAAAAAAAAAGAAAAAAAAGGAATTAAAGAAAAATAACACTTATAGCCAAAGTTTTATATTGCAAGTTATATCCATCCCTTCTCTGGATAAAATACTATTTCTTGCATAGCCTGCTGTGTGCCTGATAACATATTCCAGAGAGGCTGTGCATGCGGCAAGCTTTTCATTCAGTTTCTTTGGGCGTTGTACAGCAGGATATTTAAATCCATAATATGTAGTTACAAAAGATGCAAAATATACTGAAATCCAGGCTTTATATATCCTGAGAGTATGACTGCATGTAGTCAACAGAGAAGCACTCTCCAATGATGTAACAAAAACAGTTCTTTTCACGTTTCTTCCCAGTTTGCATTAGACATGTCATACAAGAACTGGAATATGAGGCAGATTTTGCAAGCAGCCGTGGCAGTGCTTACTGTTTTTTGGGTTTCCCAAAGAGAACTGTGCTCAGTAGGTTGTTCTGCTGCCAAAGGTTTATCATGTGGACTGAGTATCGTAACAGAACAGACAACACCATCTTCATGTGTTTTTAGACATGTTATTTACTGGGGTTTCCCTGAAGAAAGCTTAGGGATTCTTTCCTTATGAGTCACTAACCAAGTGATTGTTTTTATATAAACTTTCCTTCAGCTGGTTAGAGTTGGAACATGCTGTCTTCTGCTTCTTCTGGGGTCTGACTTTTTTCTTAATTTCTTTTAATAGCTGTTCCTGCAGCCAAAAGGATGGTTTGAAATTTGTGGCCTTCCCCCGCATCCTCTCTGAGTCTCATACTCTTGAAAACCACTGGTCTAGCCAGCAGAATCTCTGGTGGCGGTCACTATTTGTGTGTAATTCCACTTTCCAGCTTTCTACCTTGTGGTGCTTTTTATACCCTGCACCTTACTTGTGGCTTAGGGAGAATGTACTGTTGACATTGGCCGAACTGGAGTTTGCATTTTATGTGCTGAAATCAAAACAAAAAGTTGATATTTGACTTCAGAGGCATAAAGGTTAAAAGCTGTAAAGTGCTGTGCTTCCATAATGGAAATCACTAAAGCTGGAGACACACAATCCATGTCTTACATACCCCTGAATCCTTTTTTGCCCTCTTTTGGTGGCTGCAGTGGGCTCTTTGGCCAGTGGAGTGGTGCAGAGTCACTTTTAATTACCTCCTTCCACTGCTTTTGCTTTCAAGCCCAACTGATGGCGCCAGGGGCTGAACCACAGGGGGATCTCCAAGCAAGTCCTGCTTATGTCAGGCAGCCTTGCCAGGCAGATGCTGTACAGCCTGCTGCACTTCCTTCTGGTATTTTTCTTTATTACATTTTAATTTTCTGTAGCCTCAGACAGGAGCTATGTACTCTGTAATGCATTTATACATGTGAAATTCTAAGATAGAGTCACCAACTTCCCTTCCACTCTCTGATCTCACTTCAGATATTTATACTCTGCATGTACATGTATGCAATTATATGTATGTTTGACTTCACAGGTAACATATCCCGTATATACAGATTTGTTAAAATGCCTGTTGTTATTTTAAGCCAAGAATTATGCAGAGTTCTTCAGGTCTTTTTCAAAACCCAAGATTGGATTTCTTTATTTTTACAGGAACAGGAATGGTTTATCTGGAATGAAAATGTTCATTCCACTGCATCATTAACTACAGGCAATCTCCAGTTGAAGCCTAGCCTATTTTTCATGCTAAAGCTCTAATAGTTTGACTATTAATCAACATGTAGGATGAATTTCTGGGGCTCAGAGAGCTTGTCTGCATGCCTGCAATTTAAGCTGAAGTTGGTTTGGTGTTTTTTTCCTCCTTTTATGTGAAAGGATGGTAGCCAGAAAATTGATTATATTTTAAAGAGTTCACCTCCCTTTCACCCCCTTCTACCATTCCCCTTCTGATAAACATCCCAAAAGTTTTCACTTTATGGATATGGAAATTTAACTGGTGTAGCAGATTCTCAAATGTGTCACTTGATCTTTCAGTAATTCTGAAGCAACCTTCCATTAGATGAGACTAGTCACTGATACAGTGATTGTCTCAGGTGTGGTACATAGTACCAAGGGTCCAGTCCAACTTGCTCCTATCAATTTAATTGTCAATTTTAGAGTTTCAGATAAAGTTTTTCCTTCCCTTCTCCATTATGTGGAAGCTATAACCAGCAGCCCGCATGATAACTGGAGCATCAGGATCTCTAGTCAGCTATTTACCTGCCTTTTCAGCTGCCTGCGTTTCTCACACAGGGTCATGCCCTCTTGCCAAGTTGGATGAAGGCTTCTGGAAGGGTGACAGAGGTGACAAGTCAACCCATGAGACCAGCTCACTGTACTGACATTAACAGTTTCCATTTGCTCCTCCTGATTCTGATCATGCTTTATGGACAGTTTCCTCCTACATGAAAATCTGTAAAAGGTGAAGATTCAGGAATAGGAAATAGAAATAGGAAAATCATGCTTGGAAGAGCAGAAATTGTTTCTTTACACCACTTCTCTAGTGTAAACAGGCTCCCTAAGTAGCTCTGCGCAGACCTGTGAACATGCAATACTCCTGCAGCTCCCACTGAAGAAAATGGTCAAACAACAGTCGCAATGCCCAGTGGCTTCTTAAGGAAAGTTTTTTCCAAAGCCCACATTCCTCTTTTCCCAGGCCTAGTAAGCAGCAGAAGCAGCTTTGGGTTGATCAGTGTGTACATGGGAGTTTTTGATACCACTAATCAAATATCTGTGCTCTTTCCTCCCAGATATATTTCCCAGCTTAATGGGAGAGCTGATGCAGAGCTGCTTCCAGCTCAGAGGCATGGGAGTATGGCTTGAAACACGGACAAGAACCTTGTGGGGGAGGGAGGAAGGAAGAGAATCATACAGTTCATATAAGATGCAGAGCTATTTCAGTTTAACTGTTTAACTGTCTAGGGCTCTCAACGACCGCAGTGCTCGACCCTGTGCAGGCTGAAAAGCAGTTTCAGTGCTGTTGTGATAAAATCCGCTTGTTCTGGCAATGCATTTTCACCTGACTCTTAGAGAAATAGTGCAGGAACCCTGGAAACAAGGGAAATTTAAAGAGTTATCTTTCGCCAGAAGGCGCACAGCCTCCTCTGTCAGTGATCCGAAGATCGCACCAGTACCATACAAAATGGTGTTCCCTCTATTGGACATGCATTGCTCATAACAGAGACTACAAACATATTTGGTCTTTTCATGGCCATGTATTACCAGTGTCTTAGAAGTATTTAGTGCTTAGTTAGCCATGTTTGGGCTTTATTTTCTTTTGTTATTGCTAGCTGATGAGCTCCCAGACCAGTGTAGTAGCTGTCATTAGTCTGTCGGCATATAATTATTATTTCATCCTGTTTCTGTTTTTCCAATCCTTGAAGTTATCCATGTCTTCCAGGACACTGTTCAATCCCTCACTGTGTTGACAGTACCTCACAATGTTGTATTATGGGCAGAAGCAAAAGAAGTATCCTGGGCTGCATCAAAAGGAGTGTGACCAGCAGGTCGAAGGAGGTGATCCTGCCCCTCTACTCTCATGAGACCTCACTTGTAGTATTGTGTGCAGTTCTGGTGTCCTCAACACAAAAAGGACATGGAACTGTTAGAACAAGTCCAGAGGAGGGCCACAAGGATGATCAGGGGACTGGAGCACCTCCTGTATGAAGATAGGCTGAGAAAGTTGGGGCTGTTCAGCCTGGAGAAGAGAAGGCTGCGTGGAGACCTCATAGCAGCCTTCCAGTATCTGAAGGGGGTCCTATAGGGATGCTGGGGAGAGACTCTTCCTTAGGGACTGTAGTGATAGGACAAGGGGTAATGGGTTCAAACTTGAACAGGGGAAGTTCAGGTTAGACATAAGGAAGAAGTTCTTTACTGTGAGGGTGGTGAGGCACTTGAATGGGTTGCCCAAGGAAGTCGTGAATTCTCCACCCCTGGCAGTGTTTAAGGCCCGGTTGGACAGAGCCTTGGGTGACATGGTTTAATGGGAGGTGTCCCTGCCCATGGCAGGGGGGTTGAAACTAGATGATCTTAAGGCCCTTTCCAGCCCTGACTATTCTATGATTCTATGAGTCTAATTAACAAGTTCATGCTATTTTATTTCAGTTAGACTGATCCATTGGCTACTTTGATGGTGAGATCCTTCAAAGCTGCTAGTTCTTCCTCCCATGTTATTATTTATTTACCTGTTAGACAGGTTTTTACTGGACTATTCTTTCATTAATACTCTTCTTTATAAGTTTAATTGCCAGTCTCCTAAGGGTTACACTTTGCTGAACCAAAGATTTGTCAAGTTACCCTTAGTCCGAAGTTTAACTGAAGTTAAACTTAACAGAACAGTTAAAAAGTTAAAAAGTTAAACAGAACAGTTTAACAGAAGTTAACTTACTGAGTCTGGAATGCTCTGCCATCCTTCATTCTTTTCTTTTTTAAAGTGTTTCTTTAGAAGCATGTTCAAAAGCCTTGCATAGAGTCATGGTTCAACTAACAAACCTGTACTTGCATCACTTTTCTTCACTGTGGGTGCTGCACTTGCTGTTCCACAGACCCAAGTACCATGTTGATACCTTCATACTGTAATTCTGCAGCCATTCCATGAGCAGTAGCAGAAGCTGTGGATTTACTGGGAGCTGATGACTGCCTATAGGCGTATATCAGTGATACTTTTAGGAGATTCTGCACAATGTGTCTTTTTTGAGGGTAGTGATTTATTCCCTTACTGCTTCCCTTCACATCTCCTATCCTGGTTAGGAAAGAATGATAATCATACAGTAAGTTTTGTTTCACCTGAGACAGGTGTGGTACATAGTACATTGTCTGTGAAAGCCTGGTAGCCAAAATACTTTGCTCTAACAGACCTGATGGAAACTATCTTGTCAAATAGCAAGCTTCAGGGCTGACAACTCAGATTTTCCCCTGCTTTGGTGTGGATGACAAGAGACTGCCCATGACAGCCATGGAGCTGAAAGCAGTAATTCATGCTTCTGCAACACAGCATTTTCTCCTTTGATGTCCAATCAGTAATTTGCACCCTGAAATACACCCTGCAACTCCAGACCATGGTCTTTCCTCTGTGCTTCCTTTGCTGCTTGCCTAGCCACTAACTGGTTTTCCTTTTTATGTATTTTCATTTTTATACTGGTTCAGTTCCCATTCCTCTTCCAACACTTCCAAATACACAATCACATTCCCTCAGGCTAATTTTTCTGTTAGTGTGTGTTTCACATCAGCCTTCGCTTTCTCCAGCTGTGGTCATTCAAGGTTCATGTGAACCATGGTTCACATCACTGTAGATTTTCTTGCCAATAACCATTGCCCCTGCACACATGCATGGTATCTGTGTGTAGGCATAAAGAAGTACATGCATTTGTAGGCATCCGAATTTAAACAGTGCTCGTTTACACTGAGGTAAGTTTCTGTCTAATTTTAGAGAGAATTTGGCATGCATCAGAATTGTTTAATGTGGAACATGTAATTATCAACTGAAAAATCTGCACCCTCTCAGATGCCTTGTCAACACTTCATGTCTCAAAATGTGTAGGACCCAGAAAACCGTGGTGTTAACCTCTCCTAGTCCATGCCGAACATGTGAAAAATCAGTGCTTTTTCGTTTTTGCAAGGGATCTTTGTTTGCTGTGATTAATGGGCCACTAACTGTGTCTAATACAAGTTCAGTGTAATGTACAAAGTGTCTTTGATGCCAGACATTCTACAGTGCTGTGCAGAAACTAAAGCTAATAGTTGTAAGCCAAAGAAGTCTGGAATGTTTTCAATTTACTTTTAAACAAATGACTTTATTGTGCCATTTTCACATGGGAGTAAATTCCACAGCCTTAGTGCCACATTAGACAAAACTTTTTTACCTGCTGATTTCTGTTTATACTTAGAGGAAAGAAATTAAGCTTAGTTAGGAACTGGAAGGAATAGGACAGGACTATTAAACTCAGTGGGAATTTTACCAGAGGCTTTTCTAGGAGCAGAATGGGATGCAGAAGTACAAGATGTACCTGAGGGATGATTTGTGGTGCAGAGTGGAGTTCAGTAATTTTGTGTGTCTGAAAATCAGACTTGTGGAGGGCACCTGTAGGAAAAGCTTTTAAACTGGTTTTGTCACTTCTGAAACATAAGGAAGTGGTTATTGTCTGAATAAATGCTGATGGATATTGGGGGTAAGATTCCTAGTGACTGCAGCTGGCCCCAAATGAGGCCCAACTCCTGAAAGCAACAATTCTTAAGTAAGTAATGGGTGTATGTGGGAATGATATCTCGACCTCAAGGAGAGAAAGTGTCTCTGAACTCACCACATTGCTATTGTAAAGATTTTCAGACCAAGACTGGGTAGTCTAAGAAGAATGAGTCTTTCATGCTTATAGGATGGTCTAATACCAGGGATTTGTAAAAAATATAAAATACTTGCAAACAGTCTAAGCAGGGAACATGGATCCGTTCAGTATTGCTCCAAGTGGGAGACCCTCTAATGCAAGTAAGTGCGTCATAGTCTTCTGATAGGTATAATACAGAACCCATTCTAGTAACTCCTTTTGATCGAAATATGAGTGTGCATGAATTAGAACAGAATCAAGAACACTGGATTATTTTTTTATGACTGCTCAGTTGACGTTTTCTGTATTGAACCTTTTTTTCCAAGGTTTTTGCTTTGTGCATGTTATGTGGTTTTATTGCTCCATAAATCCATAATCAAGGAAAGGTTTGAGTTTTGTTTTGACTAATGTTTTTACTTTTACTTTAGCTATCTACAGTTCATTAGTATTTTATGTTACACATCACTGCATGGAAATCCAAATGGGAAAAATGGCAAGTTTTTGCTCAGGTAAATGCAATTTCAGAAATTAGACAAATAAATCCACTCACTTGAAAATAGCTTTAGAGCATTCTGTCTTCCTCTGACTACAGCATGGTCTTTTCCAAAACAATAGCTTATCTCTGTGCAATGGCTTCCCAAAAACCTTACTTCAGTTACAAAATGAACAATGTAAATGGTGCAAATAATTGTGCAGTGTTGTCAGAGCCCTAAAGCCTTTATTGCCACTTTTTTGGCCTCTAGAGCGAAATACACCTAAAACTTTTGTGGACTGTCAACAACAAAAGGGGGAAGAGGGTTTGAGAGCTGTTAACAGTTTGACTTTCAGGCAGTGAAAGTTTGTGCAGTTGGTTTCTCCTCACTCAATTGCTTTTCTCCTTTTTCAAAACAAATAGTGTATGTTGATCATTACCGAAAGGAAACCAGTATGTGTATAGAGGGTGACAGCTTTTACATAGCCAAATGCTGCCATGAGTCAAAACTAAGATCAGGACCATTACTTAGCAGCACTGGGAAGCTTGCAGGGGGAAAGGCAGTGCCAGTTCCTTCCCAGGTGATGCCTGTACATGGTTTATTTCCGTGAGCAAAACAATGATTTTGTTACAAATCTGGGTTATCCAAGAGGTCTGAGATGTCTTTCAGGAGTTGTTGCTAAGCCTCTCTTCCTGCAGTGGAGAAGAAACAGTGTAGGAGAGGGCAGGATCACTTTGTTTAACCAGGCCAAATCTTACTGGGCAGCAGCTCTTGATCCTGTCCCTCTAGCAGGTGTCCACCTGCCCCCACCCCTTCAAAGGGGAAACACAACTGCAGCAATGGAGTATCACCATGGCCTGAGGCTGTATTAACCTTCTTGGCTGGGTAGAGTAAGAAGCAAATATGTGCTTTTGCCTACTACTCCTCAAATGCTGTCTTTATCCTATTTGGTTCCTGCCCATCTGGAAAGGCAGGCCCCTTATTTGCAAAATGTACTGGGAAAAGAAAGGAGGAGGGAATACACTCAATGGAAGCATCTCATCCCATTTGTCTCCTAAATGCCTGTCTACAGTAGGGATATAATCTGTGCTTAAAGGTGGCTCCCTGGGGGGCCCCAGTTTGGCAGGCAGACTGGTAGGAAACACGTGCTCTGAAGCCAGAGGGTGTTTCAAATGAAATTATATTTGAATCTTACCATACAGGTGTTAATAATCCATGAGTCTTAATATGGCCATAAGCCTATAAATGCAGGGATTTTGACCTCAAAGTCTTTGAGTGTGTTTAAAAATAGCTCACCCATCCTTATTTTATCACTTCATATACTCTGACACAATTTTGGAACTTACTCCATCCCATCTAGCAGGGGAACACTATAATTAAGAATCAGTTTTGAAAGGCTGTTCTCTCTTAGCTTATGGCAGAATAAGGTTTTATGTATTTTGCAGGAGATTATAAACAATTCAAAAGCTAAAATTAGCAGTAAAAAGGGAGCCCCAGTTCTTTCCTGCACTGCGGTTTGTACCACAAAGACTTAGTGTTTTTAAATCATGACAGAGCTCTCTAAAAACCTTGAAAGCATATTATGTATGTGTCACTTTGGCTCAGTTAGGAATAGTCTCACCTCTAAGCCAGAAGGCCATGGGTTCAAGTTCCATGCCTGCCCTTGGATTTAGCCGTCTCGCAGTAATTTTATTACAGAAAACATTTTAAAATAGAACCACAGAGGAAGAAGAGTGAAACTTTTATATCTGTAACTCCACTGTGAGACATTTAGTCATTAGGATGATACATTAAACCACTGCTCTTACTACCCAGCTTTGCTCAGCAGACATAAACCCTCTAAAAAGCAAGAGGCTGGCCCTAATGGTGTGGCAGTTTTTGCTGTTCTTGACAAAAACAGTTCTAATCCTTGGGAGTGTGCGTGAGCTAATGTTCCTTGTCTGAAATAAGTTTGAGTCTTCATTGCACTGCCACAGGGATGGGGTTCCTTGATTGAACGTTGCTGTGCAAAATGGGAAATGTCAAATAAGCTTTGACTTCACCTTTTGCTGCTCACCAGTAACAGAAGGTGGGGGGTGGAGGTGAGAAATCGAACATTTGAACTGAAAATGACACAGGTAATTTTCAGTTCAAAGTAATTTTGCAAAATTATCCAACTGAAGTGCAAGGTTAGGGTTGCTTGTGGCAACAGTAAAGCCAGGTGATCTTCACTGCAAAGGAAAACTCCATACTGTGTTTGCCTGGACCTCAGGGTAGAGTGCTAATCACTGATGTCCTGCAACCTCCCCACAGACATGAGTTCAGAGTGACTTAAGGTGTAAAATTTATAGTTTCATTTGGTTTGTGCTAACAAGCATGTGGTCTTATAACATGAAGCGTTTATGCTTATTGCTTACAGTCATGTGTATTAACTTACCAGAATCTCACTGTTGCTTAAATATCATTTGCTTTTATTTTAGGGAGAAAAAAACCCCAATCTTTCATTTTCTACTGGTTTTGCAGGATACTTAGAAGGGGTTTGGCATATTTGTACAAAATGGAAGTCGTCATAAAGCAGTATCTAATTTCATTTGATCCAGGATTATGTGCAGGATAGTTGCTCACAACTCATTTATTCCCCTGAAAAAAATTTACTCAATAATTTTCAATTTCTATGCTCCTGTATGGATGATTTTCTTTTGTTTAACAATATTTGTTACACTTCGGTAAAGCTCTCATGCTGCGATTGAGAGACGGGACTCTGCTTGATGCAAGCAACGTGTCATTTCATTGTAGTCACACTGGGTTATTTATACAAGACCTTGCTGCTTCTAGCTTAAACGCCCCTAGTTACAAGCTGCTGATTGGTGTAAAGCTTACAGGCTACAATTGTTCTTATG